>PVJL010004699.1:25028-124000 GCA_004026885.1 Lyroderma lyra | reverse complement strand
TACAGAAAAGATAGAGGTTCGCCAGGTGAAGAAAAATGCAGATTCCAAACAGACGGAGGCACATGAGCAGAGGCAGAAGTTCAAAATGCTTTCCGAGTCATAGATCATGGACTACGGAGCTCAACTGCCTCAGTTGGAGCCCCAGCCCTGCCAACTCTATCATTTCCTAGATGTGTGGTCTTGGGCCATTTGGCCAGAAAGAACAGGATGTTTCTGATTCTGAAACAGAGAGAAACTTGGGGATGGGGGTGGGAGGCACTGGTGATACTCAGACTGCCGTTTTGTCCAGATGTTGCATGAGTTTGGGATATAGTTGGGGAAAACTGGGAGCTAGAGTAGATTTTTATGGTGAGTGTTGTAAGGCCAAAAATTTTTTTGATCATTTCTTCCTAACTCTCCAGTGGTTTTCCTGCCTGGCAGGGATTTCTGTGAAGCATGTGAAGGATGCCTATGAGTAGAATCAGCCACAGAGAGATGGCAAGAGAAACAAACGCACATCTGACACGGCCTGCCTCTTCAAAGCAGAGTGGGACCCAGGTGAGGAGGGCGGCTTCCCAGGCTGAGGGAGTGGGCGGGGCCTGCGAAGCCAAATGCTAGTGCAGCTTTTGCCTTTTGAGCTCAAGAACTTCTGAAACATCTGCTCTGCCTCTGTGCTTTCAACTTATAAAAACTGCCTCTTTGATCTAAAAGAGAAAAAGATGGATTCCACCTCTAGGTTAATGCTGTTGGTTAAGCATTTCAGAGAGGCTGCATGGCTGAAGCATGAGCAGAGAGCCAGGCACTGGGAGAAGCAGCTGTGAAGATAAAGGCAGTCCACTTAACCTGCATGAATCATAGTGTTCTCATCTATTAAATGGGACATAACCGCTGTCCCACATTTCTCTCCATAAAGGGAACACAGGAGGTCATGCAAAGCAAGCCTCTTCATCAGATGTTTGTTGCCGTATTAGTGACACTTAACAAACCCCTCAAAACCACTGTGGCATGTGACAGTAAACACCCAGTTAGATCATGAGTCTGTGGGGTCCTACTAATCTGGGTGTAGCTGCTTCTGCCTGTGTTTGCTCATGTGACTGGTCAGCTGCAGGTCACCTGAATGGCTCTGCTGACGTGGGCTGGGTTCACGCATATGCCTGTGAGTTGCTTAGCTCTTGACAATCTAGAATGGCTTAGGAGCAACTAAGAGGCTTTGGCTCTGCTGTGTGGGCCTGTTCTTGCAATGCCAATGGCACGGGACAAGAATGGGTGAAAACATGCAAGAGCTTTTCAAGTCTCTGCTCCTATCATATCTTCTAGCATTTCATTAGCCGAAGCAAATCACATGGTTAATCCCAGCATGCAAGTGGGCAGGCTTTGCTAAGTTATAATGGCATAAGTTGAAAATGCAGGGAATGGTATAGAATTAGGGCCATTTTTGCCATCTACCATGGCCTCTATAAACTGTAACTAATGTTACTATCCAAAGGCAATTTAATCAGCGGCTGCTTGCTAGATTGATTTACATGGGCACGGCCTGTCTCAGGCCTGATTACTTCCACAAGTTTTTCCAACTGCCCCCTAGTTTTTCAGAGCTAGAATAAAAATTCATTTAAAAACTGTCTGTAAATTTTTCTTGGACAGCTGGAGCTCTCTGCTTCCTCTCTGCCTGATATTGTAGTGTGTGTGTGTGTGTGTGTGTGTGTGTGTGTGTGTGTGTTGTGGAGAGTGGGGGGAGTTAGTGGAGATTTTCTGTTTCCATTTAGCTTAAGTCATCGGCGATAACTTTAACTTGGCAGTTTCATCAGGGCTCTTTGAAAATGTGCTGACATTTCAATTAAATGTCAGTGGCATCATTCTGTTTACCAGCTGGAAGATTTGTAATGGAGAATATTGGTAGTGCCAGAGACTAGAGATTTCCACTTGGGGAAATGCCAGCCCATCTCTTTTGTCTCTACTATACCCAGAGGGTCCTCTGCCCGTGTGTTTTGACAGATGGATTATCCCTTCAATAAGTCCCCGGCGCTTTAGGTCAGGGATTTTCAAACTCTTCCCTGAATCCTAATAGGGGTGCTTCAGGCATTAGGTTATTTATTTATAAGTTGTTAGAACATGGAATAAAACTTCTTTTGCCTTCCAAGTTTAATTAAACAATAGCCTGGGTGTGCAGGGCAGGCAATTAAAAAGTTATTATTTAAAAATACATATTTTTATATACTAGGCTTTTCATTGGGAGCAGTGAAAAGAAAATAGTTATTCTAATCATGGACTGTGGAGCCAGTGTGCGTGGCCACTCCCTAGCTGTGTTGTCTTGGGCCACTTGTCCAGGCTTTTGGGTCCCCATTTCCGTACTTGGGAATGATAATATTATGTCTTCTGAGGCTTAAATGAGTTAGAATGTTTGAAGCACTCAGAGCAGTACTAAAGTATTAGTTATTATGCATTATTAATACAATATCCCCCAAATAAGGTAACTCTGCAAGTCAGATGCAGAAGCTGATACAAAAAACATGCAACCTCATCCATGTTCCTGATGCAATCTTATTTGTTATCAAAACAATCTCATTGTTACCACTGATCGAACTTGTAAAAAGTAAACATTATTCATTAGAAAGTATAAAGGAAGCACATAAGTTCCAGATGAGATTTTATTTCGGGGGAAAAATGTTCTTAGCCTTCTCACATGATTCTGAATTCGGGGCTTAAAAAGCAAATCACTGAAATCATTCCACAACCATTTCCGCTAGTACAGCCAGCTGAACCAAAGAATTTGTAAGAGCATTTGGTGACAATAATCTGTGAAAATAGTCATTGCTTTGTGCATTGACTAGCGTCTGGAAACATACTCTGAGTGGTTGCTAATGCATGAGAAGCCCCCAAGTTATGTGTGGCAATGGCCATCATTGCTGTTAGGCCCAGTTCTTAATATTCTGGTTCTGCAGAGCCCACAAATACAGCAGGACTCCAGGGGGAGTCGTGGCAGGCCCCTGCCTCTCCACTCCTGCCACCCTGTGGACAGACTGCTGCAAATCCCTTTGCTTCAAGTTAAGGAAGAGCCGGTGGGCCAGCGAGCCCAAACCGAGCAGTACTTGTTTCTCTGTTCTGCCAGGGTGCGCTGGCGAAGCTGCCCACACCCTGCGCTTGTAAGAAGCCCCCAGTGATAGTGCTTCCTCCCTGGAGGAGCAGCAGGAAGACCCACTAGTCAGGGTGCTCCCAGCGGCTAGTGTGCTCAGCACAGCTCCCTACAGTGGATGGAATCCATCCCAGTTTACAGAAGGGCATGGTGAAGCCTCAGTGACCCAGCAGGGCCTTGACCTAAGGGTTTCTAACTGTAAGTCCTTGTGGTACTTGCCCAGCTACCCTCGGGGACTGCTTCAAGGAGGAGCTGCCAAGTGCTGAAACTTTAACTTGTAAATGACTGCAAAGCTTCATTAGCCTGTTATCACTATTTTTGTTGTTATTATTATTATGTGGCCCAATTCAGCCATTCCCAGTTTTACTCAATGCTGTACAGGAGTAGGAGGAGGAGTAGGCTGACCAGACATCCCATTTTAAATGGGATAGACAACAACGGTACTGTCCTGTTTCAAACAGCCTGTTTGGTCAGCCTACTGACACCTCAAATTGGCCCAGTGCGACTAGGCTGACCATACACACTGTTTGAAACAGGACAGAACCATTGTTTTCTGTCCCATTTAAAATGGGACATCTGGTCAGCCTACCCAGGAGGCCCCAGGGAGACAGAACATATTCTCCTTTAGCTTTTCCCATTGCGGGGAGCAAAATGCTCCCACATCGTGGGCTCCTACATTCATTTTAGTGGCTTTATACAAATCTACAGAATATAAAAACTTTATTCTTAACTGTTATGGTCGACCATGCACATTGTTTTTACTTTTCACATTTCACTGTAATGTATATTGCTGTAATAAACATCTTTTGTTTAATGCCAAAACATCTTTGTCAGCATACAGGTATGTAATTTGCTTTTATGTATCTGTTTTTTTATCACAGCAGGAAAACAAAAAGCTCAATTCCGAAAGTGTAGAGGGAATGCAAACGCTGGGCTTGCTGGGACACTGGCCTTGACTGAGTGGCAATGAGAAATGGTGCAGGGAATGTTGGCATGAAATCGTGGAGGGGCCTGAATGGCAAGTGAAGGTATTTTACTTCTTTTCTGGGAAAGAAAAGGGGTATTGCTAAAGGGGAAGGGAGACGGGTATGTGTGAGCAGAGTGTGGGACTGTAAATTTGAGGTCAAGGATAGGATTGGATGGAGCAAAAAGACATGAGGTCAGGCCCTGACAGCTGTCATTACTACAGCTCTCAGTGTCTCTGTTTTCTTGTCCATGAAATGACTGGAAAGCTTAGAGTACAAAGGAAGAGTCCCAGCCTCAGAGCCAGATAGACCTGGATGTAAATTCCAGCTCAGCTACTTACCCATCTGTAAAATGGGGAGAATTTTACATATCCCATAGAATTGTGGTGATAACTACCATTATAGTGTAGAGATCACAGTCCAATGGTTGCATAAGCTTGAATAAGCAGTAACTGTTCCAACCTCCTCAATTTTATGGACTGGAAGTCCCCTGAGCTGTCTTCCAGCTCAAATATGCCATGATTCTATTATGGATGGGAAAACAATTTAGAAGAATGAGGGTCTAGAAATTAAATCACTGGTTAACGAATTCATGGCTTAATCTATTTTTAAAAAAATCCTCTCCTGGCAGGAACCCAAAGGAAAATCAGAGTAAAGATCTGAACATTCCAGACAAAAAATGATGTTGACTACAGAGATTTTCTTTAAAGTGTGTTTAATTCACATCACTTGATGTCCAGGCCTTACGGGTCAGTTTCTTCCCGTTCCCAGGAGAGGAATGGAAGGACATGAGGAATACACCTTGAAATTCTTAGATGATAAAAAAGGATTAAAAATCAATAGTCTTTCTGCTTCAACTCTTCCAATTTTCTTTTCCTCTCCCTTCTGTAGAATGAAGCACAGCTACTAAAGAATGACTGGGGCATTTAGGGGGACCTGGTGTGTTTTGCAAGGGATTTAAGAAAGTTATTCTAAATTTCATTGCCAATTGCAAAATTCCATTGTATCAATGTTTGCAGAGGTTGCGGGCTGGGTGTTGGGGAAGGGGAAGTGTCAGAGCTGTGCTGTCCAGTATGGTAGCCACCAGCCACAAAAATTAAAAACTCAGTTCCTCAGTCACACTAGCCATCTTCCAAGTGCTCCATAGCCACATATGGTCAGTGGTTACTGTATTAGTGTAGGTATAGAGCATTTCCATCATTGGAATGTTCTACAGCACAGCACTGGCCTAGAGACTAAGTTGCTGATCCAGAATCTAAGTCTCCAGATATTAGATGGCACAGAGGGATATTAGAGATGGTCTAGTCTTGCTCCAAGCCAGGCTGGGAGGCAGAAGACCTAGTTCTGCTCCCAGCTCTGCCATAACTTACATGTTGCCTTGATCTATCAACTAAAGATCACATGCTTTGGTTTTCTCATCTATAAAATGGGTTTCATCATTCATTCACTCTGTCAGCTGATTATTATTTTTTAAATCTGCTAAAGTTAGTCACTGCGCTACAGACTGAACAAGCAGACAGGTTCTATTGAATTTCTAGCAGCATCCCTTAGAGATGATTGAAACACACCATTGTGTCATAGCACTGCCAGCGAGAACCACCCAGAAAATATGCATTGAGAACCTTTCACTGGGCTTGCCACACAGGACAGTCTCAATATGCTAACTGTCTAACTGTGCTGTCAGAAGCCACTGGGGATAAAGAGAACTCCTTTCAGGTTCTCCCTTCACGTTGTGCTGATCTTTTACACATTTTGGCAAACTGAAAATGGCTTAAAGAAAAGATGGAGAGGGGATATAGAAGCTGTGTGTCTGGGCAAGGTGTGACCTTAATCCCAGGCCACCTCCCCACCTTCCCGCCCCAAACTTCGAGGTTACAGGATTCAGGAACCAATGGAAAGAAGCAGCCACAGGAACTCCCACCTGCTCCTGAGGGAGAAGCTGGAGGAACTGCCCCACATCTCATCTTGGCCCTATATCATCCCGGCTATACCAGCATCTCCTATTCACAGGATGTAGGTGAGGAAGTGGTTGAAAGAACTGAAGCTCAGACAGGACAGAAGACCCAGCCACACTCACAGCTGCTGGTGCTCAGGCCTCCTGCAGTAGCCAGCATGGGCCACAGAGACATTTCAGGTGCTGAGGCCCATTTGGCCCTTCCTGCCCACATTAGTGCTGTCTGTGATTCTGCCACTTGCAGCCCATAGCTTGGTGCTTCCAGAGGAGTGTTCTGGGCTAGAGGAGAGGAGACCCATCAACTTAGCTGTGACTGTGGGCAAGACAATCAGCCCCCGAGGAGCATGCAGCAGTAAAATGACCATGACACCTAACTCGTGTGGCCATTTTAATGAGAACCAAAAACCGAAAGCTAAAAAGGAAGGCTGCACAAATCAAAGTCCCAGGCAAAGGAATTGGTACTTCGTGACTAGGACGGGTACTCAGGAGAACTGCCAATGCCTGGGTGATGCCCCACGGAAGGAATCTGAAGCTTTAAGCCCATAGAGAAAAAAAGCAAAGACCAAGAGCAAGCCTCCTAAACCCTACCTCTGTTGCTAATTGGAGCCTGCTCTAATGCCCCAGTTTCCTTCCTTAGCCACCTATAACCACAAAAATCTCAGGGACAGTCAGATCTCAGCCTTTACCTGTGATCAAATCTCCATGACAACATCTCTGTACACAGATCACGTAGCCTGTGCTTGGACATTGCCAGTGACCAAGAGCTTACTACCTTTCAAGCCTGTCCATTGTATCTTTGGGCAGTCCTAGCTGAGGATGAAAGGTTCTTTTTGAGAACTGTCTAATTTATTGTTAGAGACTGTCTGGACGACCAAGGTAGGGGCAATGCCGAGGCTGTCCGGGCTCGGGGATAGAGTGACTGATCAATAAACTGTGTCTGCCATTGCTATTGAAGGGGGCAGCTCTGGAGTGGGTGAAGCATATCTGCCCCCACTCCCCAGTGCCAGAAGCTCTTTCTATGAGTCAATTCAACTTCTATCCATTGGTCCTTATTTTTCCCTATAGTGAACACTGTTGGGGGCCTTGCCAAATATCAATCCCACTTTCTTCTTTCCCAGCTGAGCCCGATACTGCTCAGGGTGCCCCTGTCTCCCCATGAAACCACATAAGAAGCTGACCTGGAGCAGCTCCAGATTGGGTCATGATTATTTTTAACCAACTAGAATAATGCCATCTTCCATACCAGTGATTTATTTAGAAATGAACATGTGACCCCATTCCAGCCAGTGAGATGTGATTGGAGATGTTTGCTGAGGGCTTCAAAGAGCTTTGCTCATTTTTCTGAGATTTATGGAGAGTCGGGCCTTGCATTTCTACCCGTTATGAGCAAGAGAGCTTGCAACCCATATTGCTATTGATGGGCATCATAAGCACAGTGGAGTAACCAATTTAGGATAAAGCTGACATTGAATGGCAGAGTGGAGGAAAGGAAAGAACCTCAATGCCAGATTATATCATTGAGCCCCTAATCAACCAGCCCTAAAGACCATCTACTTCTGGACCTCCAGTTATGCAGATATCCTAGTTATTTAAACCTGTTAGAGTAGGGTGTTCTGTTGCCTACACTAATTAACTCATCCTCCTTGGGCCATGTAGATATAACAAGTTTAATTCCTCTTGTAATGTCTAGAGATGGCCACCTTCTGCTCCCATGTCTTCTCTTCTTCAGGTTCAACTTCTTTGGTTCCTTCAACTAGTCCTTATATCGAATGGTTAGGGGTGTTTCTGAATTTTGCAGGCTATCTTCTGAGTGTATTCTTTGTTTTAAGTCACTCCGTCACACCTGAATATGGTTTCTGTTTCACATAGGGCATCTGGTGAAGCCAGTAGAAAAGCGAGCCACCATGTACTCTGCCACCATGCCCGACATTGCTCAGGGACTCCAGATGCTGCTGGTGGTCGCATGGGGCTTCTCTTTCCTCAGGTTGGCAGAAGCAGCCAAGTTCTTCCTGGCTTCTGGGTAAATAACTCATGTTCTCATCACTGTGTGTCACAGATAGAGAGTTTTCAGTGGGGTTCAATGTAATTGCTACCATTTATCACTTTAATAGCCTAATGAAGGTGAGAAGTAATTAGAAAGGGTGTCAGTGGAATATGGAGTTTGTTTTACAATTATCTATACAGCCAGGGGGGACCATCAGCACAGAACATTGCCTTTTAAAAGCCCAAGAAACGTGTGACATAATGGTTCGTCACTGAGTATCTTAAAGGGACCCATGGTCAAATTCCTCTGTGTTTTCTTCTAGTTCCTTTGAGTACTGAGGCAGGTCTGTTTGAGTTAGACAATAGGTGGGCGCTGCAAAATTATATAAAAAACTGAGTTTTTGTAAATCAAATCCTCATTTGCTGTTGAATTACATTAACATCATAAAGCTGTTTCTTTTCTCTTGTCATGTCTTGAGTGTCTTTGGCTGCCTCTTCTTTGATGAGCAGTTAATGATTTTTAAACAAACATTATCATCATCCTGGACTTGCTCCTGGAAGGAACTCTGATAGCATATGATTCTTTTTTATCTTCAAGTGAAGAATTTCTCCCTGAGGGCTTTTTTTTAATTGTATTATA
Source organism: Lyroderma lyra (assembly GCA_004026885.1). Lineage (NCBI taxonomy): Eukaryota > Metazoa > Chordata > Mammalia > Chiroptera > Megadermatidae > Lyroderma > Lyroderma lyra. The sequence goes on along the minus strand of PVJL010004699.1, from coordinate 115,349 downwards.
TTAAAATATACATAATATAAAAGTTACCATTTTAATCATTTTTAGTGTGTGTACAATTCAATGGCATTAAGGATATTTACAATGCTGTATAACCATCACCATTATCCATTTCCCAAATAAAAACTTTGTACACATTAAACACTAACTCCCATTTCCCCTCCTCAGTGCCTGGTAACCTGCATTCCACTTTCTGTCTCTATGAGTTTGACTACTCTCAATACCTCAAATAAGTAAAATCTCACAGTATTTGTCCTTTGTGACTGGCTTATTTCATTAGCACAATGACCTCAAACTTCAACCAACTTGTAGTACGAGTCTGAATTTCCTTCCTTTTTGAGGGTAATATTTCATTACATGTATACGAATGAATGATTATTCATTCATCTGCCGATGGACACACGGGCTGGTTCTACCTTTTGGCTATTGTGACTAATACTGTTATGAACAGGGGTGTACAATACTTGTTCCAGTTCCTGCTTCTAATCCTTTTGGGCTGTGTATACGGAACAAGCCTAACTTGCCCAAGGTCCAGAACTAGGAATGGGTAGAGTCTGGACTTGAACCGACGTCTTCTGAGACCAGGTCCAGGGCTAGTTTGATGACAGTTTTTTCTGAGCTCCTTGGCCCAAACTCATTCCAAATTCTGGTCCAATGGTAGGAAGACAAGGAGCGGAAGTCAAGAGTCACAAGACCCTTTCCTTTCACCTTCTCACACCCAGAATTTCACCATCCAGGTAAGTTACTGGATGATCTCTATGCATGAAGATGTGCTGAAGTGGAAATGAGGATTCTCCCTGGTATTGTCTTGTATGTTCTCCCAACATTTGTTCATCAAACATTTGTGAGAATCAAAGCTCAGGGGAGCTTCTCTGGCTTAACCGTGGGACAACCACTGTCTGTAACCTTCTCTCTCCGTGCTCCCCACCCCGGCACCCCTGCTGCCTTGATTTGAATGTGACTTATCCCACAGAAAGAAATCAGAGGCAGACAGACTGCTGGATAGTGGACCCTTATTTAGACGATACCATCAGTGGGAAGAACATTGCCACCAGATAATGATCACTTGCTGCTACGTAAATGCCGGGGCTTGTTTCCTGATGGATGTTGTTCAAAAAATAACAATGACTCACTGTAGCTTTGTTGGATTGCCACGCACTCACCCTTGCTAATGGGCAAAGGCACCTTCTTGGGGACTGAAGCACTGGGGAACAAGAGCAAACTCAATCTAGCACTCAGGAGACGCTAAATGGGCAAGGAGGGAAAGAGGAGATTCCATCTCCTTCAGGGATCCGGCCTTTCCCCCAACACGCCAGAGAACAAAGCTGTGGCTTCTGCAGTGGTGGTGGTGAGACCAAGGACACCAGAAGCCTTAGCAGAGGAAGCAACACCCAAAGTAGAGTGTCACTCGACCACTCAGGTCACAAATATTCCGTGAGCACCTGCCGCATCAGGCATTGGGTCTGCAGTACCACAGAGATCACGGTCAAGGTTCTTCCTTCATGGAGCTTACATTCTAGCAACATAGATAACGAGCAAGTAAACAAGATCATCACGGATTGTGAAACATGCTCTGGAAGAGGAAAGAGGGTAGTGTGATTGTCCATGTGTGGGGGAGGCCTAGTATAAATCCAGTGGGAGGGGAAATGTTCTAGGGGAAGGCATGTGAGCTGAGACTTACAGGATGGCAATGAGTCTCTTACAAGCAGAGCATGTGCAAAAGCTCTGGGACGGGAGAGATATCATGCATCCTGGGTACAGAAGCAGGCTGCCGTGTCTGGAGTCTGCTGGGCACTGGGAGAGGCTGCACCCCCATGGGAAAGAGTTGTCCTGCTGCCTTTGGGAATAGGGGAGGTATTCAGTCAAGAGAAAGAAACGCAATTGGATTTTAGGGTTGGAAAAAGGTGCATGGCTTGGGAACAACCTGAGAGCTTCCCATCTAGTTTGGGGCAACTCTCACTAACTGAATAATTCCATCGATCCTGTGTTGATTTAAAATTTCCATCTCTGGCTCACCATGAATTCCTATATTAGTGTTGATTTCTTGAAACTAATATTGTGTCGAATTTTGATTTATCTTGAGTTTTGAATTCTTGGTGCCGCCACACATTGTGTGTCTGAGGTGACTGCCCCACTCTCCTCACCCCAGTTCCAGCACTGCCTCCCAGGTCCTTACCCTCTTCTTTCAGATGTGACTCAAAAGGTAGGGACTTGGAGATGCCTCTGATTTATTTTTCTGTCAATAGTTTCACAACCCTCCTCCCCAACCCCTGCGCCTTTGAGTGGCGTGTTATCACGTGAACGCAGACACATGGCTCCTTCTTTATCTAATATGTCCTGAATGCAGAGGCGCCCGACAACCACAGACACCCCCAGAAACTGGTAACCCAGGAGGGCTTCAAAGCAGACAAAGCGAGAATCCAGACGCTCAGACACTTAGCAGCAGAGCAGCCTTCTGCAGCCCCTCAGATCTGGCTGAAATGCCCCTTATCCCGTGCAGGGCCCAGCAGTCTGAAAGGGAGGCTTTCCTTTCTACTTGGTGGAGATAAGGGGATGAACAGAGTCTGGATTAGGGCAGAGAACAATGAGAAATGTTAGGGAGGGGCCTTCGGGAAGCTCTCACCCTGCAAAGGAGCTGCTGGCACACCAGCCAGGCACCGTGTTGATGCCTTTCTTTATCCGGCTTCCTCTGAACGCCTGGCACACTGCCTGACACCGGGCCAAGTAAGGCGCCCCTGTGAAATAAGAGCCTCTGTTTGAGAGGCCCTGGGAGGCAGCCAGGGTCCTGTGGGCGGAGCCTCACCTAGGCCAGGGGGTTGGGATTCAGCTTCATTTAACCTCCTCCACACCAGTTGGCACCTGCGCCCCCCTGTGATAAAAGCCCCAGAGAGACTCCCTAATTCCCTACTAGACAGTGACTCCTCCGTGGCTGGGATCTATCTTAATCCATTTTAAAAATCTTATCTCTAGCACATGGCATGTGCCGGGCACATAGTACACACTTAATAAATTTTGGTAGAGTGAGATGTTGAATGGTGTGTAATACATATATATAAAATCAGAGATGTGAAGTCAAGTCTTATGCCAAAGAGGGAGGGGCGCATGCACCCTGGCGCCCCTTAAATTGTCCTTAACTCATCAATCCTTCTCTGCCTTCTCAGCTGGATTTATTCTTACTAATCAACTTTTCCTCCCATCAGAGACTAAATTGGAAAATCCTTCACCATTCTCGAAGACCTTTGAATAGTATTTGAAGTATATTTAATAAACTGGAGGGAAGATTGGATTTAGGGGAGAACATGGACTTCATGCATAAGAGACCTAGGCTTGGAAATTGCTTTTACTTAAAAAATTAAAAAAATGGTTTCTTAAGTATTATATAATTTTTGAGTGCAAAGGATATGCATTCACACAAATTCCTCAAACACTTGTCACAGTCCATGGTGACTCCTTTGTGGGAATCCCAGCGCATAGGACATGGTGTGCCATCTTCTGCTCTCCTCGTGTGATGTGTCTTCTCTGCAGCATGTGGCATCATTAAAAGTCTCCCTGGAGCGCTCTCCTCTCCTGGCTTCCATGACGACCTCTCCGATTCGCTTCCTTCCACTTAAAGGGCTCCTTTTATTTTCTCTCTCAGGCTTTGCTGTCCCTTAAACATTGAGATTCCCTGGGATGCTCTCCCAGAATGAGCTCACTGTCCTCGCGTGCTGGCCTGTCACCTCGGTGCCTGAGACTTCCACATCTTTCTCTCCAGCTCTCAGCTCCTCTGGGGCTCCAGGTTCAGCGCCCAACCTCCTTGGATCACTCCACTTGGACTCCTGCTGCACTTGTAGTTAAATTTGTCTGAGAAGGAAACATTCGCTCACCTCTCCCTGACCTAGAATCCCCATCTCAGTGAGAGATTTTCCCACCAATTTTGGCATACTGGAACAATCTTTGAAGCCTCCTACCTGCTCACCTTTCACATAAATGAATAGACATGCTATAGGTTATCTTTGGAAATGTTTCTCCTTTGTCCCTTCTTTTCCATATCCATTAGTTCTGGTCTAGTTCCAACCCTCCTGTCTTTTTTTTTTTTCTTTATTTTTATTTTCTCAAAAGCATTGCAAAACCCTCATGTGGGTTTTCTTCCCTCAGCTCCCTTCTTCTGCAATCTGTCCTCCACGCCCTGGTTCGTGTCATTGCCGTTTTATTGCCAGGAATCTGCTGCTAGGATTGCTGTCTTCCCCGGCCCAAGGAGTGGACTCGAGGGGGCACAAGATGGGCAGGTGGCTGGCACGACGCGCTCCCCACCGCGGACGGCCTCTCCCGTCCCCGGCCTGCAGCCTTCGTCCGCACTGGTCTAGCCGGCGGGAGCCGACAGCGAAGCCTCCGTGGTTTTTCTCATTTCCTCCCTAAGCTCCCACTCAAACGGGAGCCAAAAGCCTGCTCTTAAATCCAGCTTCAAATCTAGGACTTAAAAAAACCATTTAAAAAAAAAATTAAGGACAATTTCAAACATATGTGGAAATAGAGATAAAAGTAGAATAAGCCCCATCGATTTGTAACTGTGGCCAATTTTGCTGCTTCTCTATCCCATGCAGTACTCCTCCCCAACCTTGGTAACTATTTTAAAGCAAATGCAAAACCAAGACATGAGTTTTAACAGAGCCGAGGTGCCAGGGCTGAGGCTTTCATAAGTGACAGCCTTGGTGTCCACATTCATCTCTGCTCAGCACCTCCCCCATGTGCCAGTTCTTAAGGGCAGGGCTCCATGAGGGTCCCTAGTTGTGACTAATCATGGCTCATGACCCTCGGCTCCACTGTCATTTGTAGATGACACCTCCTCCTCTCCATGAGAGTGGAGAGAAATAGTTGGGGCCGCACGCCGGGTACCCTGCACTGTGGCCAGGTTCCTCACCTGAGACCTCCATCTGCCCCCCATCTGCTGAGGACGCAGGGCAGCCAGCCAAGCACTCCCCACCGCCTCCCCAAGCCGAACGTCTCACCAACAGGGTGATCAGATTTTCCAGGAAAAGCTGGATCCATTCCTGAACTTAATGGGGGGCAGAGGGAGAAGGAGCAGCAGCAAAACAAAGGGAAGGAAGCCAGATTCTAGAGTTCAAGTAGAAAACATGGTATCCGTGTTCCTAGGGACCCCTTAGAGCACTGGTTCTCAGCCTCCCTAATGCCGCGACCCTGTAATACACTTCCTCATGTGGTGGTGACCCCCATGACATTATTTTCGTTGCTACTTCATAACTGTCATGTTGCTGCTGTTATGAATCGTCATGTAAATATCTGATACGTGTTTTCCGATGGTCTTAGGCGACCCCTGTGAAAGGGTCGTTCGACCCCCAAAGGGGTTGGGACCCACAGGTTGAGGACAGCTGGCTTAGAGGGACTTGCCAGTGTAATTTGGGGCAGGAATAAGGGTGACTAAGCCACAGTAGGCACAGCAAGGGGATGCTGTGTCCAAGCAGCTGGAAGAGAGGGCTGCCAGGCCAGAAGCTCAGTGGTCTGGGGCCTTAGCAGAGACTTTTTGGAAATCAAAAACATTTGCCGGGCTCTGGGCTCGAGCTACGTATTTGCATATTGCTTTACATAAGTCAGCATATGGAGTTCGCTCACCCCTAACACCAAGAAAGGGAAATTAAATTTAATTAGATTAATTAGTGCAACTGATTGCAAATTGTTTTCAGGCTTAATATTAAGGGTGCTGCACGCAGGAAATAGAGAAGAGGTTTTTTAATTGGGATTGTGGGAGGATGGGAGGAAGGCAGGCAGCTCGGGCAGCCCAGCCAGCCTGGTAGAGAGGAGTGAGGGAGAGAACCAGCGCGCGTGGGAGGAGAGCATGCCTGCGCTTCCACGGGCTTCCCGGAGGCCTTTGCAGGGTCCTGGAGGTGCTCCGCCCGACTCGGGTTGAAAAACACGTGTTCATTCATTCAACAAACTCACATTTCCCCCCATGTGCTGGTCCCTGCACAGGTACGAAATGGCTCAAAGGTAGACCCATACAGTCCAGTAAGGGGGCATCTAGACAAGGCCAGAAATAACCATAATGTGAGACAGAATGGAATAAGCCTTCAAGAGAGGCACAAGCAGGTCCTGGGTTGTGGAGAGGTAGAGAGAACATGTCTGGTTCGGCAATCAGGGAAGATTTCAAAACGGAGAGCACGCCAACTGGCTTTCCAGGCAAGGGAAGGTGGCCGCAGGGAGGGAGGGAGGGTAGGCCCGAGCACGGACGGACGCGAGCAGTCGCAGGACGAGCGGGCCGGAGTGTCACTCCAAGAACAAGCTGAGCTTAGCCTCGGCGTTTGGGTGCAGAAGCAGCGGGCAGGTCTGGAAAGCTTTGAGGTAAAAGGGCAAATGAGGCCGATGCGGCTAAGAAGGAAGTAGGGGAGGGCAGGGAGGCGGGAGTGGGGGCATCACAGGCTCTGGTCCCTTTTCACTAATTCCTTTCCTTCCTTGTTACTCCCAGCTGATGGCCAAGAGGGAGGTGGGAAGACCTCAACTCTCTGCCCCGCAAGCTTGGCTCTGCCCAGTCTGGGCTGAGGCCTCCATGCACATTTCAGGGTAGCCGCTGGGGGCTCCCCTGGGAGCCCCAGAGTTTCCAATCAGGCCCTGGGCTTCCGAGGAGGGGCAGGGGCTCTCCATTCAGGCAGCAGCCTGTTCTGTGTTATGATGAGCACACTCCTGACGTCGCTGACTGCTTCTAATAAGCCCCATGCTGGTGGGTGCAGCACCGAGAGGGGACACCGCTCTTCTCGGGCCACACGCAGGGCTATGGGCACGTGAATCAGGGATGGCAGCCTGCAACGGGAGCTTTACCGCCAGCTGTTTGGTTCATTTTCTAAACAACACCAGAACATTCCCTCCTTCCCCACCCCTCCCACTTGTTCCTTTGTGTTATCTGAGATCTATTATCAGCCAATTGCATTTGTCTAAACCTGCAGGAGGCCAAAAATACCCAAGTCACAGGAAGCTGTTGTGTGTGGGTCCCATGGTCACGTGCTTTTGCCTCTCCTTGCTGCTGGTAGCTTCCCACCTAGAAACGGAATCCTGGGTCCCTCTGTGTCCAGCTGGACACAGTCCACCTCCCCTTCTGGTTCTGTCCCTGACCCTCTCTCTTCCAGGGCTGCATCAGCTCAGAGAGCTGAAAAAGTTGAGAAACACTCCTATGTGGGATATAAAACTGAAAGCCATGAAAATATTAAAAACTGACCATGTTAAAGTGAGCAAGTCAGTGGCCTTTAGCACATTCATATACAACCACTACTTTTATCCTGCTCCCAAACACTTTCATCACTCCAAAAGGAGAGCCAGTTACTTTCTATTTTCTTCTCCCCCAGCTTCCTGGCAGCCACCCACAGGCTATCTCCATGGATTTGCCTGTTCTAGAAATTCTACGTAAATGGAATCACACGGCAGGAGGCCTGCTGTGTCTGGCTTCCTCGCCTTAGCATCGTGTTGTCAGGGTGCGTCCACGTTGTGGTTCGTGTCGGTATTGCATTCCCTCTGATATCGGAGCCTATTGTGTGCACGTAGCACAGTGTGTTGCCTCTCTCCCATTGGTGAGCGTTGGCTTTGTTTCTGCCTTTGGTGACTGTGAGTAGTGCTGCTATGAATATACATGTGCGTGTCTTTTTTAGAGTAGTTTTCATTTCTTTTGGGTATGTATCTAGGAGTGGAATGGCACGATAAACTCGATGCTTAACTTTTTTGAGGAAACACCAAGCTGTTGTCTACAGTGGCTGAACCATTTACATTTCTCTCAGCAATGTATTAGTGTTCCAATTTCTCTACATCCTCGTGCACACTTGTTTTCTGTTTCGTGGCTTTTTAATATAGCCATCCTAGTGGGTATTAAGGGGTATCTCGTTGTGGTTTTGCTTTGCATTTCTCTGATGACTGATAATGTTGAGCATTTTTTCATGTGTTTGTTGGACATTTGTAGTCTTCTTTGGGGAAATGGCTGTTTAATTCCTTCATCCATTTTTAAATTAGGTTGTTTGTCCTTTGATTGTTCAGTTGTAAATGTTCTTTCTATATTTTGGATATTAGATTCTTACTAGATATATCATTTGCAAATATTTTCTCCCATTCTATAGGTTATCCTTCCACTTTCTTGATAATGTCCTTTAATGCACAAAAGTTTTAAATTCCGATGATGCTCAATTCTTTTCTATGTGTTGCCTGTGTTTTTGATGTCATATCCAAGAAACCATTGCCAAATCTGAAGTCATGATTTATTCCCGATTTCTTCTAAGAACGCTATCCTTTTAGCTCTTATATTTAGGTCATTGATTCATTTTCAATTAATTTTGATATATGGTGTGAGGTCGAGATTCTTAATTTTTAACTCCTGCTCCCAAGCCCACCTCAGCTTGGGGGTCCATCCCAGGTCCTGTAGGCTGCTGACAGTAGTCACTGATGCCTACACTGCTGTTTCTTGCTCTGATTATCTGTTGGCCTGGGACACCCCTCCATTCTAGGCCAGCCTTCATGATATGGGTTGCTAGTCTGGACTGCTACTTCTTGCCCTGGATTAAACACCATTAGACAGGACTTCCTCACAGCCAACCAGCTAGGTCTGTTGTGTTGTACATATAACCCAGGCCTTCTCTCCCCTGAGGCTGAGCTGTCTGGCTATAGCATCAGGCCACTCCAGCAGTATCTTGTGGCAAAAATCAAGTTTATCAATAAAGAGCAATTGCTGAGGGCATGGACTCCGCCACTGGGAACCAAATCCCATCTCTTCCACTTACTATATGGGTGACTACAGAGAGTTGTTTAACCTCTGTATGCCTCAGTTTCCTCATCTGTAAAGTTGGGGAAATTATTATACCTACCTCATAGGGCTGATGTGGCAGTAAAGTGAGTTAATACATAAAAAGGGTTAAGAAGCACATCCAACACTTGGTAAATCCTTCATGAGTATTAGCTCTTCTTAAGCATGTCTAAAAATATTACTGGTCCCTGGGAAGGGTATTACAAAAGATCAGAACAACATTTTAGCAGGGATGAGCTCCTTGTTTTCCTAGGTCCAAGGTTGGGAGGGGGATACCTACCAGACCAAGGAGAATAAACCTATTCATGCCAATGGTCATGGAGAGCAACTAGACACAAGAAAGGAAGGAAAGGAGGAGGGGAGCACAGGTCTCAAAACCAATCTTCCTGGTTGCAAAATTCTGTTGATGCCTCCAGGTTAGATAAATCTTACAGCAAATGCATGATACCTGTGATCTAATAGAAGCAGCAGAAACCAGGAATGATTTTGCTGAGTTGTACTGCATTGTTCTATTTTTCCCCCCAATTTACCTGCCATTGAGCTCTGGGGAAACCTTGTTATCCCTGATACAATCACCAGTGGCAGGTTTGTGTCCTGGGGCCAGCATCATGGAGGTTCCCTCAGAGTCCCCTGTAAAGAAGCCTGGGAGGAGGACCCCTCCCTGTCATCACCCCTGTCACTGTCCTTTTCACAGATGCAGATGTTTCATTCGGAGAGAGGTGAGCCACCTGAATTTATTGTCTGTCTGAATAGGCTCTATGCAGCGCAGCCAGAATGAAATGAAAAAAAAAAAAAAATAGAGCTGTTTCAGCAAAATCTGCTGAATCAGAATTAACAAGAAAATCTTGTAACTAATGATCAGAAATTAAAATGTACTCAGGAGCTGCAGTGTTTAACCGACTCGCAGGGCTGCGGGGTGATACTGTGCAGGATAATGGAACTGGAAGAGCTCATATTCGGCTGTGACAGCTAAGCTTATCGAGGTGGGAGGCTGGTCCCTCCACAACCTGGGGCACCACTCCAGACGGGAACTTCCTTCTCCCCTCACCACAGCCCTCTACTTCTCTCATCACAGGTGCCTTACCTCTCAGTAGCACGTCGCAGTTTGCAATCTGTATCTCATTACATTCTCATGGCAGCCTCACGGGTCAGGGGAAAGAGCTTCCTGCACCATCGCCCCCTTATACACAGGTGAACCCTGAGATGTAGAGTGGTTATGCCAGGAGGTGGCAGGGCATGACCTAGGAGTTGCATTTTTGAGTTACTGAAATTCCTGCACAAAGGCATCCTTGTAAACAAATAATCTCCTCTAGTTTATCCTTTTGTAAACCTAGATTTTCATGTATTGTGCTGTGTACTGCAGCATGCTGACAAATTTTGGAGCCTAAGGTGCAAAAGTGTGGTTGTTTTCTATATTTTAAACATTCAAAATAGCTTTCATTAGAACACAAGTCATTTTTTTTTTTTGCTTGCTTAACTCTGAAAGCATGTAACATGTTTAACAAAGTAATTAAGATCTGGGGTTGTACTGAGCCATCAATGTTTTTGTTCTCTGAGCAAATGTCTCGGGAAGCTATGAGGAATGAAAAAGAAGGGCTTAGGAAGAAACAGGCTTGCAGCCTTGCCCTGCCACCTTGCCTTTCAGACAACCCTCGTGGCCACCAAATTATCGCTACCGTGATTAGCTACACTTCACCCACCAGAATAATGAATGCCCGTGGGGGAGGCGCCTACTGGTCGACATGCTGAGGGGGACACACCGGGTGGTTGGATTTGAGTTTTATTTGCACATGTCTCCCTGCAAAGATGGAGAGGAGGCTGCTCCTCCCAGAGGGGCGAGATGCATTCTTCAATTACAGGGAAGCAGTGGGAGCCTACCAAAGGCAGGAGGAAACCCGCCCAGAGGCTGGGCCACCGGTTTTCCTTTCAACGTTTAGTTGTCTTGAGAGAACAGTTCTCTGTGCTTCATTTTCCACGTCTCTAAAATGGGAACGATCATGCCTCCCTAGTAGGGTTGTTGCAAAGTCTCAAATACTATATGTAAATTATATGTAAGTACATACATACACATGCAGGGCTGCACCTAGAGTAGGGATTCAATGATAACATACATGGTTATGAGCAGGGCTGGTAAGAGTGGTAGTACCTACATTGTAATAGTGGAAGGCATTTGGTGCTTCCTGGATTTGACTCTGCCCTCCTCTATGAATATACCAAAGTACTCTTCCACTAAAAGTCCTGCTGAAATGCATTTAAGTGTGACACCCCCCCCACCCCACCCCACCCCCGCCCAGGTGCCAATCTGAGGTTATCCTTCCTCCTCAGCACTCTTAGTCTGCATCTCTTACTAGACCAAATATTGTAATGCCCAATAGCACCCTTTGAATTTCGTGACCTGGAGTACAAGCAGATCTGGATGGTCCAGGCAGAGTGGGACAAGGCATCAGGACTTGGATGGTGGCATCATCAGTGAGGAGTCAGGATGTTTGTCCTGGCAGGGCAAGGGAGCCCATAAAGCCAGCCTGAGACCAGGAGGCCAGTGTGAAGAGCCGGTGTGGGAAGACCATGGCTGAGTGGTGATACAAAGCTAAGGTCTGGGGTTTGGGCCCTGTCCAGCCAGGACAGTGGGTTGGCAGAGGTGCAAGTGGGCGGGTAACTTGCATCAGGGACATGAGGTCTAGGACATCAGAGCTCCAAAATTCAGGTATTAGCCATGAGAGGCAAGAGCGTACAGACCCCTATCAACTCATAGGTCACCAGAATCACTTAAGGGATTTTCTCAAAATACAGTGTTATGATCCAGTTACTGAGATTCTGATAGAGTCAGATGCACTATCAGAAGAGATTATAGGCTTTCCTAGTTTGTGAGTGCATGTGCTCACCAGGCGATGAGTGCAAAAGGCCCCATAATAGCAGTGACCTTGAAACTTAATTAAAGATTTGAAGGTTTACCAAGAGGCAGGAGGTCTTCCAGGCATATGAACCAGATGCTCAGAGAGTATGATGAGCTTACAAACACTCTATGAAGAAAATTTTTAAAAAGAAGGACCAATACCACCTTGGCAACTAAGAAACCAAGGTCAAATTAAAAAAAAAAAAAAAAAGAAAGGAAAGCAATCATTTTCTATACAGAGTTCCATGTGGAAATGCCATCACCAAGGCCCCAGGTTCTCTCTTCAGGACATCCTGCATTAGACTTCCTCCCTCAAACAGACCCACTCAGCATGGCAATGACTGGGAGAACACAGTTAGTGTGAGTCAGTAAGTATTCGAATCATACATCCTGTTGCTTTAATCAATTTGTAGGTATTTTCCTCTATATTATAAGAGGAGTCCCAGGCTGTAAGCTAAGGCCTACCTGTTCAGAGCCTGGAGACGAGGGGAGGACCACTGTGAGAACATGAGGGTCAAGAAGCATTGGTTTATCAAAGGCATTAATATTTATTTCTTCTCTTTCATAAAATTATGTTTGCTGAAATGTGGTAGTCCTAGCTCTCGTTCCCTGCCTCATGTTCAGAAAGTCAAGTGTGCATAAATCTCCTGAGCAGGAAACCAGTAGATTGCTTTCTAGAGAAACTAGAGGAACCCAGGGCAAACACCCACCAAAATGACGATTGGATGAAAGGCCCCAACGAAAAGGCCACATCACCTCTGATCACCCTATGGTTCAGCTCACCAGGTGGCATGCTCTGCCCATACACACAGAATTTCCAGCTGTTTTAGTCTCTCATTCTTATAAATACTCTTACATCTCTAAGTAATTGGAAATTTGAGGCAGCGCTTCTCAACCAAATGATAGAGAACGAAGCAAACAAATCCAAAGAAAACTAGAGAATTTCTTAAGATGAAACGAGGGAGAAAGAAACCATCTGAAGTCAAAGAAATAGTATAAGAAAAATCTCCAGTCATGCAGGGTATAAGATTCTTCAGATTGATATTTGGAAATATCAGAAGACTAGGAAACAAAGGATGGTCCAGGAGCGACCCGTGAGAAGAGACAAAAAGGGGTCAAACTAAATAATCTGATAAAAGAAACGGACACGCTACAGAAAATGACTGTCGGCATCGCCGGGGCTCAGGAACGGCCGTGGAAGGCAGGAGAACGACTCGAGGGGGACCCTTTACCACGTGTGTCTTGCATTCCTGAATGTCTTGGGTGAGAGGCACTGACTCCCTCTGTTTGGGACTACCTTTCAGACACATTTGTATGGTAAAATAGTGAACAGCTTTGTTCACAGAAAGAGTGTTTCCCTCCAGAGCCAAAGGCCAGCGTGCCCGTTATAAAAGAACTGGCTCCCCAAAGCCCAGGGTTCCTCTCAGAAAACAGCTCATTGCGCGTGTGCAGGTGTCACTGGCCTCTTTATGTCCCCTATGAGAATGGTGGTTAGAGAAACAGCTGCAAAACATGCTCATGCTCTGGCGTCTCCCATTGCTGTGCATCATGAGCTGCGCTTTGTCTCCGACCCAGGAGCCTTATGTCTTCTACCGGCTTCCGTGTAACTGGGGTAGGCCAGCTTGTTAGCTCACAAGTAGGGCAAACCCCACACTTCACACACAGTTCTTGACCCCCATGCCTTCAGAGTTCTGAAGAAAAACGCTGTGCATCTTAGAATTCATGCACAGACACTGTAGGAAACAAATGTGAAGTAGAATACAAACAGTTCTACACTTCAAAAACTTGGCCTTGACAAATTCAAATTCAAAAAATTTACCAGTATTGAATGCACCCATCCTTAGGAATAGATACTAGAATGTTGTCTAGCAAGAAATCGAGAAATTAAGAAATAAAAGATGGATGAACCAAAAAAAAGAGGAGAACCAAAATTAGAATTGGAGAAGAAAATTCCCAGGATGTCTACAATGCAACATGCATTAAAATGAACCAATCACACTGGGACATTTGGACATTTGAATAGAATCTCTTGAGTGAAGATTTTTAAGGAAAAAAAAAAGGAAATAAGGATTTGTTTGAGACTATGAAAAGTATTATTATGACAGGTAGAAAAATTTGGAGGACAGTGCGAAAGATTCACAGAAAACCAGTGAAATGCAAAAGAAAATAAAGCCATGAATAATTCTAAGTAAAACAAAAGATTGTATAGAACGGTAGTTTTGCTTGTATGTAATTCACCATTGGGCTTATTGTGTAAATGCTGATTGTTGATTTTGCCAAAAAATTATTTTATGAACATGTTATAGGGATAAAAGGAGAGAAATGTGTGTAGTGGTATTAAAAAACTAAGTCCTTATCTGCTATGGCACAAAGTCAATAGATAATGCCTAAAATTGACATGTCAAGAAACAGCAGCATAATTTTAAATTACAGAAGTAAATGCCAGGGGAAAGCCCTAAAAGTGTGACGGATGTTATCTCTGGGGAGATAAAGTGCATGTGGAAAAGGAAATTTCTATAGGTAAACATTCCTTCAAATAAGTACATTACTTTGATAAAAATAATTAACAAATATGAATTTGAGTTTTTTTGAAATGACAAAGACAGCTGGCACAGCCTTTTAGAAGGCTGACTCGTTTTTGCAGGCAAACGGGGCTAGCCATGAACCTCAGCTTTTCTCCTCATGAACAGAAAAGACACTTTTGTAAAAAGGTGTTACACTTTGAACTTTTCAGTTACATTATATGTAATGTCAGTTTCATGTTTTTTTCTTGATTAGACTTTTTAAAAGTTAAACTTTCTTGAAAAGAAGGAACTGGGACAGAGAGCTGCAAGAAGTGCGTCCCAGCCCTGCCTGCCCCTACTACTGTGTGAGCCTGGACAGGTGACCCCACTGCTCTGAAATGCAGGTTCCTGCACCCATGGAGGAGGAAAATGCCATTTTCCTCCCCGAGCAGTACAGGCAGGGCATGGGCATTTTATTTCACTGCAGCCTCAGGAGACCCTGGCTGCTTGCATGGAGCAGGCATCCACTCAGTACTGATTTGATTTGAGTAGACCTTTTAAAATAGAAGCAAGTGGCTGCTATAATTTGGGTACAGCCCCACTAAGAAGCTGAAGTTGGGCTAGAGATGCTTTCAACATTCTTTTCGAGCTCAGGACTCTAAGCTTTTCTTTCATTCAACCACAGACATACAGGATCCAAGGCAATGCTGTTGGTCTCTTGGAATAACAAAGAATGGATAGAGAAGAGGCAGAGGTAATCAAACCTGTTTTCCCAGGAATGACTTTGCTTTATGATGGGGGATATATTATATATTGGGCCACTGGGTTCCCAGGAGGAACAGGGCCCTCATCTTCAAGCCATGCTCCCACATTGGAGCTTCTGGTTCTAGAATCTGAACTGCATCCTCTGCCCGTGCCCACTTTGCCTTCCTAGGGGTCCCCCCACCCCCGAGCAATGAATCACAGGCCTGCTGTTACCCAGAAGCTAAGTTGATCTGGATGTCCCAAAGCCAGCTGTGGCAGGGGAGGGCAGTCTTCTGGACTCTTGACCTATGACCCTGCCGTTCTCAGACAGGCCAGTCCTGCTCAGGAAGGCTGAATAACCCTTAGGACAGCCAGAGGTCCCTCAAGGCAGTTCCGAACAATCTCAAGTTCATGCTAGCTCTGTCCCCAGGGCCATGTGGCAGAAGCACTTGATTATCCATCAACAGGCTAGGTTTGAGTTTTTCATTTGCTTCACGATCCAACAAGAAGAATTCTTGATGGTTCAAATAAAGTATGGCCTGTTTGTGCTGCCCAGGTTGCAAGGGCCAGTTCAAGACAGAAAAATGTGCCTGATCCTGGCCTGGCTGATCAGACATAAGAGCACGTGAAGGCACAGCTTAATCTGGAAAAGCTGGTTTAGTCCACTCAACGTGGTTCAGTTCAACAAGTACCCTTTGAGGCCAGCCCCTGTCAGATGTAGAAGCTTACAAACAAATGGGGGTGGGAGGGCAGACACAGCAGCAGAGGAAGTTCAGGCTATGTAGTGCTAAGTTGGCTATGCAGAGGGAACTGTCCCCACAGAAAGACACGAAGACACAAAGCGTTCCATAAAGACACAGCAGTACCAGTAGGACACCGAGGGGAGACCCAGCCTCCAGGGAACCCCTCTTGCTAGGGAGTCCAGAAAGGGCTTCCTAGGGGGTGGCTTAGCTTTCCTTTAGTCCCATGTTCTCCTTGAATCCCAAAACAAATGTATGAAAGTCCATATGATAACGCCTCCATGATATTACAGCCAGGGTTGGCACAGGTGCTCAAAGACAGTATGGAGAAGCAAACGTGGGCTCTCGGGTCTGGAGTTCCACCCTCTCTTCCTCTTGTTCTATGAGCCTTACCACTCAGCCATCCCATTCTCTGTGAAGCTTTTCCATCCCCTCTGCTGTGCCCCCTGTACTCAAGTGGCCTCTGTTGCAGTCCTGATCACACACACCACACCCTCCCTCCCACCCTGCTCCCTTCTCTCCCTCAGCTCTCCCTAAAATAAAACCCATCTCTCTCTTCCACTTGTCCTTGAAGGCAAGGGCTGGTGGCCAGCTCCTGGCATAGTGCCTGCCATGTAACAGGCATCCAGAAAAATCTTCATTGCTTCGTGATTTACATGCACCTTTGCAGGGCCGAGTTGCCCTTGTACTTTGAGAGGCAGCATGCTCACTGAGAAGGGGCTGTGATACCTATCAGCTGGGCAACACTAACCAGTTATTTAAGTTCTCTGAGACTCACATTCCTCATCTGTACAGTCAGGAGGCTAGCACCTCCCACACAGGAATGCTGTTAGCATTCAGTAAAATAGTGAATGTGAAGAACACACACATGTAGTGGGCATATAGTAACAGCTCACTAAAAGCTAATCCCCTTCTGGCTCCCTCACCTAACGCACGACCGGTGGGGGAAGGAATCCGAGCATCAGTGTGGCTAAGCAGTTGTTAAAGATGTGGAAGTACTTCACTTTAAAGGTCAGCCCAGTACGGGGTTTTGCACCAGGTAGCTCCTGTGTCTGTAGCATTTTCCTTCTGGTGAGAACACAAGGATTCATTATTCCATCCTCTGGGAGAAGCAGCATAGCCTCATGGTTATGAACCCAAAACTCTGGAATGCACTTCTTGGACGTGAATCTCCCTCTCAAGTTCCTGAACCTCCTCAACCCTCAAAGTAGCTGTTAATATAAAGCTACCACTATTTCATGAGGGTTGACTGAGTTAAATACTTCAAAACTCTTAGAACAATGCTGAGCACAGAGTAAGCACCATGTCAGTGGTTGCTAAGCTACTATTCTTCTTCTTTTGTGTGTCTGAAATGTTTTATAATTCAATAATTAAGCCTGGTTATTAGCTACTCAAATAGCACAGTTAAATGTGGGGCCACGAAGGCACTCGCTCAGGAAGCAGGCGGCTCCTCCCGGCGTGAAGGCCGGCCCGCCTTGCTCCGCCTCCTCTCCTCCTCCTTTCCTCCCACGCCCACCACCACCTGGGTCTCCCGTCACCACGTCCACTTGCCACTCTGACTGACAGTGACAGGGTCCGGGTCTCGTCATCTTTCCCGAACAACGTCTGGCATCTCCAGCCGGGCCGTCTTCTCAGAATCTCACCTCCAATCCGTCCCCCTCCTCTTACACTCTGCTCACTATCACCCCCTTGCTCCAGCACCTTCAGTGGCTCACTACTACTGACCCGGTTAAGTCCAGAATCTTCTGGTTGGCATTCAAGGCCCCCTCTCCGGCCTTCCCTGACCACCCCTCTCTCTTTTCCACATTGTCTACACCTCAGGCTGGTTGACCTCCATGTTTCCTGAAAAAGTCCAATCCGCTCCTGCTTCTGCGCTCAGGCTGCTCCTATTGCCTAGGATGTGGCCCCTACGCCATCTTTTTGAAATCTCACTTATGCTACAAGTTCATTGCACATGGGGTCTTTTCTTCCTTTGGACCTCAGAGTTCTTCATTCGAACCTGCCTTCTGACACAATGTTTCTGTCTGAACTCCTTCAGGTCCTTAACAATCCACCCCCTTGCTCGGTACTGAGTGTCTTATTAAACCATCAGTGGACATGTAACTCCCACCCCCAGTTTGGGGAGATACAGCAGACCCTGTCTCCGGAGCAGGGGACCTGACCACAAGGCAGGTGGAAGTCCTGGGAGCTGGCACCCAAGCTGACACGGTGTCTGACAGCGTCTAGGGGTAACTCCAAATCATGCAGGTGCCAGGATGATGAGGAGCTAACAGGGGCAGAATTCACACATGAGAGCAGACGTCAAACAGGAGGAGGCAGAGCTGGAGACATTTCCCGGGTTTTGGGATGTGGCATGACCACCCCTATGAGCAAGGAGGAAGCTTCTGGGGTGTGGGGCTGCGCTGGGCCTCCTCTGCCAGGCCTCCTTACTAGCATGCTTGTCATCTGTCCTCATCTGTGACTCCACTGACAATGTGCACAGTGTGGCTGCCCCAGCGCATAGCAGGAACTCAGGTGCAGTGTTGCATTTCTGCATTAGTTCTTACTGATCTTCGGTTTTCCCATGAGATGATGGGCCTCTCCAAGAGAGAAGAATTAGGGCAGACGGGATTCACTATTTTCGTCAGTCCCAACATGGGAAGGTGTCTGGCACACAGTCCTTTGAGTGTTCAATGAGCATTTGTTGAATGACTGATTGAATCACCACTAATATTAACGGCATTTTCCCCATGTGCTGGGTATTGTGCGAATTACTTGGTGACTCCCTATTGTCCTCAGGAGGAAATACAGGTAACCCCTGTAACACTTCTATAACAGTTTCCCTCAAACATGGTTCGAGAATTATGGAAACCCTCGTACAACACGGCACCCTCGAACATGGTTTCACTCTAACACGGTTTGAGAATTAGAGAAATCTGCAAACAACATGGAGCATAATAAGAGCTTTTAGGGGTTCCCTGGTGGTGTAGCGGCTAGGCTTTGGCACTCTCAATGCTGCGGCCTGGGTTCGAGTACCCCCCCCCCAAAATGAATAAAACTTTTAAGAGCCAAAGATATTTAATACACATTAATATGTTATACTTTAGTTGAAAATTGCTTTAATAAAGATATTTCTCTTAATTATAAAAATATAATAGTACATTATTTTAATTTTTGGAGTGTAACCCTTTTCTTTGTACTAGTTCTTGGTTTTGTATATCATGGATTCGCATAACATGGCATTTTAGGAACCTAACGAGTGTGTTATATGGGATTACCTGTAGAAGGTTAGATTTTTGTTTTGAATTTTTAAAAATCTTCTTTTTAATATAGTCCTACTGTTATAAATCTTCCTCCAAGCACTGTTTTTGCACTATCTCATAAGTTTTAGGGAATTGTATTTTCATTTCCATTCTTCCCAAATTATTTTTTAATTTTTATTCTAATTTCTTCTTTGATTCATTGGTTATTTATGAGTGTGTTGTTTAAATTCCACGTATTTCTGAGTATCTCAAATTTTCTGCTGTTAGGGATTTCAATTTTATTCCATTGTGGATGGAGAACATACTTTGTATGTTTTAATCTTTTCAAATTTATTGAGGCTTGTCTTATGAACTAACATGTAGTCTATCCTGAAGAATATCCCACGTGCACTTGAGAATGTCTATTCTGCTTTTGTTGGGTGGAGTGTGCTATAAATGTCTGCTAGGATTGGTTCAATTATAATGTTGTTCTATATATAGAAATCTTCTATTTCCATGTTGATTTTCTTTCTAGTTGTTCCATCCTTTATTAAAAGCAGGATATTAAGGACGCCAACTATTATTGTTGAATTGTATGTTTTCCCCTGCAATTTCTCATGTACTTTTTTCATGTATGTGGGGGCTCTGTTGTTAGGTGCATATGTGTTTATACTTCTTATATCTTCTTTGTCCTAGTAAGATATCCTTCTCAGTCTCCAGTAGTAAGCTTATCCATTGCTGCAAGACTTTGGTTAATTTTCAGAGTTCTTTAAAAGTTGATGGTAAACATTTTTGCTAGTGTTATTATTGCTTCTATGGAGGAGAGAATTTTTGGAGGTACTTACCCTGAGATTTTCACCAATGTCTCTGTTGTATTATTTTAATTGGTATTTTCATATAAAAGTTTACCTTAATTTGTACACAGTCAAATATGTTTATGCTTTATTTTATTAATTCTGAGTCATTAGTAGAGTTTCCTCAACCTTAGATTGTATTTCCTAGGTTAATATGTATAGAGATAAATACCATATATAATCAATATTAATATATACCTGTATATATAAATACATTATATGTGTATATAATACATATAAACAGTATATGTATTTGTGTGTTTACACACATGCAATGTACACATCTATATTTAATTAATTAATTGATGTTATATATCAATATAATTGTATATAGTTGTGTATATACAATTGTGTATAATATGATATAGTTGATTGTTTTGATAGATTCTCTCTATTGAACCATCCTTAGTATAAAATCTGCTTAATCATAATATATTAGTTTTTAGATCATTACCACATCCTATTTACTATTATTTCACTTAGAATTATATATATATATATATATATATATATATATATATATATATATATATAGAGAGAGAGAGAGAGAGAGAGAGAGAGGAACTGTCTGGACAGTACCCAGCCATGTACTATTTACAATGGCTGGGGTTCTTCCAGACAGACCTCATGTATATGTGATATAGAAATATAGTTCTATTCTTTGTTGTCTGTGTCAAATTTCGTTCTGTCATCTGGAGTAGTTAAACTGGAATTACCTGTTCCTAAGTTATATAAAATCCCAGCTTATAGGCTTGGTGACTTTTTTAATGGTAACTCACTCATCAATTTGTCTATTTCTTCTTTATAATTGAACAAGTAAAGATTTCCATTTCCTCTGAAATTAATTTTAATATAATAGGATATGTTTTATCTGGAATTACTACATTTACTCTAACTTTTAAATTTTGCTAGTGTACAATTCAGGCATGTGGCACATGTCTTGTTTTTAATTTTTAATCTTGTCTATTTCTATGCTTTCTTCTTTCCCACCTTAATTTAGAGGTATATTGCTTTATTGGTTTCCTCAAAGAATCAGATTTTAAATTTATTTATATTTTCTATTTTTAAGTTTTTATTTCATTGATTTCAAAGAGGAAATTAAAAATTACAATAGCAATGAAAACTATAACCCTTTATGCAAAAATAATAAGACACTATAAAAGCAGTACTTAATTATTAAAGAAGGACACTGAAAAAGAAAGGAACCACGTGTTCATCTTAAACTGGAAGAGCAGTGAAGTAAGCCAAACAATCAGAAAAAGAGAATCAATAAAGAGAAAAATTAAAATCCAAGAGATCTTTCAAAACTCCCAAGTTTTCCTTGCATATATCTTTTATCTTTACTGACAAGGTGAAGACCAACTTCTTAGCCTAAAAATGGCACCTAAAGCCATTCATGATCTAGTCCTTACCTGCCTTTTAGCCCCAGCAGCTGGCACTCCCCAACACACTTCATGCTTCAACTTCAATACCAAACTGCTTGTAGTTCCCCAGATACATCGCATTCCCTTGCACGTTCATTTATTGCATGTACCATTCCCATTCCCAGGAATGAATTTCCTGTCTCCTTCCACATGGCATACTCCTTTTAAACTTTCACATCCCAGCTTTATGGCAGCTCTGTAGGAAGTTTCCTAGTATTATCCACCAAATAGAACACGTTTTCCCCCTCTGAGCTTCACCTGCACCTCCATTATTGTTGCTTTTATTGCAGTGTTTGCATCTGCCTCTCTTACAAGACTATGAGCACCTTAAAGGCAGGAATTATATCTTACTGGTCTCTATAATGATTCCCAGCTTAGTATCTGGACTATATTAGGAGCTCATAAAATATTTATTGAATCAGTAAATGAATGCCATGACTTGAATATCCAATTATTCCAAGTCTTTCTTTGCTGGAATACTCTTTCAGAGTGTTTTCTATGCTTGCTTTGTTTCTTTTCTGGACTTTTGGTTACTCATAATATTTTACATGATGCATTCTGCTCCTATCACTTTAGTAAAATGGCTTAACCCAAAGTCTCCAACTCCAACAGCCTTCTCATTGCTGAATTAGCAGAAGTTCCCCCTGTTTTCCCTGGTTTTGTTGCCCTTCAGGCAGCATTTCCCTGATAAAACACCCTCATCGTTTTAGTTCCGTTCTTGATGCTGGGCCATCATTCTCCCCGAGTGTTCATTCTCAATTCCTTCACTTCCCCCTTCTGGATGAGTTTCATCAGTGTGGCTTAGCCTTCTCCATTCTTTTTCTGAGTGGCTCCATGCATTGTCATGGCTTCAATTTATCTATTTAGATTGAAGCTTCTCCCATCACTAGCTGTCGCCTGCACTTACCTTATAAGATCCCAGTGGACACTTCTAACTATCAAGTTACTAGCTGTCCCATAGGCACCTCATATTCAACTGCCATTTTCCTTTAACCTCCTCTTCCTTCTGTATTCCTTTTCTTCAAGATTGGCGTACGTATTTCCCAAGTCACTCAGTCTGTAAACAGCATTATCTTTGCCTCTTTCTCACTCACTACTCATGTCACCAGGTCTTGTTTGTGCCTCTGAAATGCCTTTCAAATCTCTCTCCTTGTCTTCATTCCCTAAAATGGGGTCCAACATCCATTCTCATCTTTTTCTTAAGATTACAGTAATAACATTCTATTTGCTTTCACAGCATCCAGTCCCTTTCCCACAAATGTAGTCTTTACTTGGTTTTAGTTCTAAAACATAAATCTGGTACTATTTCTCCACTAGAAAAAAAATCTTGGTTAGTTTCCCACTGCCTAAAGGACAATGCACAAACTCCTAAGCACTGCACCTATGACCCTCCACAATCTTCTAAGTTTGTATCTTTTCAAGCTCATGTTCAGCTTTTCCTCATTACACGCCCTGGGTTCAGGCACGTGGGCTGTCCGTTTTCTAAGACCACGTTGTCTTTGACATGTTGCACTGTTCACTACCTGTCCCCACTGACTCGTCTGTGAGCTCCATGAAAGCAGAGACTCTCTTACTTACCATTGCATCCCGAGGGCCCCCAAACCATTCCTGGCATTCTGCAAGTGAGTGAATGCATTTGTGTGCTCCTTTACCTTGGCTGTTCCCTTTGCCTGGGGTGCCCTTCCCATCTTTTTCATCTGCCTTTAAGACCTAGCTCAAGTATCAATTTCTCCAATGAATCTAACCTAAATACATCCTTCCCTAACTCAAAATGAGCGGCTTCCTTTCTTTATGCCACTAAAACATTTTCTCCAATGTGCCCGTTTAGCACGAACCTCCTTGTACTATAATTATATAAATGTGTGTCTCCTGTTTCACTAGATTTGAACTCTTAGTGGGAAAGGAAATGAGTCTCACTCATGTGCAGTTTCAAACGCTGAACTCCACACTGAATAGGTATGTGCTCGATAAATATTTGAGCTGGAAGAAAGTGGATTCAGACTTCTGCCTTTTGATGGTGTAAAATCTGGTCTCCAGTTTGGATAGAGATCCTCCTCTGCAGAGCGCCTCTTCTGTCTGTGTCTCTAGTTCACCTGCTATTCTCTTTCACTGAAGCATAGAACCACAGCATGTCAGAATTGGAAGGGGACATTGAGGGACAATTGAAGTGACTTGTCCAAGACCACACAGTAAAGATAAGAGCCAAGTCCAGGACAAGATCTGCAAGCTTTTAGGCCAGTGTCTTTCCCACCTGATTCTTTCTCTCCACTCCCTGTTTGCATCACCTTCAACCTGTTGCTTCCTTAATGGGAGGCAATGGAAGGCAAAGTGTCAGGGAGTGAGAGGAAATCCGTGGGCCAAGGGGTAACACCATGAAGTAGGGGTGCGTGTTTGTGTGTGTGTGTGTGTGTGTCTCCTTTCTGCTCTACCCATAACCCTCCGTGTGACTACACTGGGCTCCTGGAAGCTAGCAGAAAAGCCCTTAATCTTAACAGGAGCTCTGAGGAGAGAAGTCATCACTCCTGACTCTTTCCAAATAGCTCACCTTCTAGAAGTTGCCCCAAACCCCCCAGTATGGGCTATGGCATACTTAACCACTTCCGGGTCAGAGGTAAACCCTGAATAGGGAACTAAAAAGCTTTAAAATGTCATCATCACCAAGAACCTAGATCCCTAAACATCATGGAAAATAATAAGCTTGTGTCCCATCCCCCTCCGTTGCCTTGTCAGACAGTAATCCAAAGACAGCCTAGGAACTCCGTCCTGCCCTGCCTCCCTATGTTTCAAACAGAAAGCAGAGAATAGCTCAAAGGGATGTCAAGTTCCCACATTCTCCAAACTCAAATTAAAAATAAAAACCAAAAAATGCATTACCCTCAATAAACATGATGTTATTGTAATTGCTTGGAATTTGAATAGCATGCCATAACCGTCCCCATAAACTGGACTTCTTTAGATTTATTAAGCTATTTATTGAATGGTGGGTAATAAACATTCAGGATTAGCAGCTTTGCAACAGCTCTGAGCCAGTTACATATAGAGTTGCTAAACTCTCATCAAATAATTATGAATCAGTTACCATGCTGACAAACCATAATTGTCAAAAGTTGAATGGAAACCTAGGGTCTTATTTAAAAGTTTGTTCTTGTTTGCGGCTTGGATATTATCTTCCTGTCTCCTGGCACTCCCTTTCCTTCTTCTCTTTGTCTACTTTCTTCCAACTCCTTCTGTCTCATCACCTCTTCCACTAGTTTTCCTCCTTTCTTTCAGTTATAATACGTGGAAGTGGCAAGGTATGAACAAAAGAGCAGTGATGTGGGGTTGGAGCCATTTGAGCTTGAGACAGGGATGTGCCTCCTGCTAGCTCTGGGACCCTGAGCAGGTCACTTCTCTTGGCTTTTCTCTCCTTAGCCATAAATATGGAGGTGTATGAGTGTGGAGCACCAGGGCATAAGATGCTTTTTGATAAGTTTTGGCTTCTTTCCGCTCTCCTGCTACTTCTGCGCAGCTTATCCTGAGCATGACTGTCAGACTGGTTCTCCTGCAGGCCACTGTCTCCACTCTTTTTCCCTGTGGCTCCTCGTGCTAAACAAGTCTGACCCTCCACAATTTGGCCCATTGCCTTCCAACTTTATCACCAACTTTATCACTTTATTTGGGACCCTAGGATTATCTGGATTTTAATTCAAATCAGATTAAACTATGTTTTAAATTGTGGAAAGCTATAGATAACATATAATATATCATTCTTATCAGTTTTAAGTGTTCGGTTCAGTGACATTAAGTATTACACATCACTACCATCCATCTCCAGAACTCTTTTCATCTCACAAAACTAACGCTCAGACCCACTAAACTTTGATTCCCCATTGCCCTCTCCCTGAGTCCCTGGTAGCCTCCATTCTACTTTCTGTCTCTATGAATCTGACTACGCCACGTACTGTGTATAAGTGGAATCATACAGTATTTGTCCTTTTGTGACTGCCTTATTTCACTTAGCATAATGTCCTCAAGGTTCATTCATGTTGTAACACATGTCAGAATTACTTCCTTTTTAAGGCTGAGTACTATTCCTTATGAGTGTATACTGCAACAATCCATTGATAGACACTTGAGTGGCTTCTATGAACGTGGGTGTGCAAAATCTGTTTGAGTCCCATCTTTCAACTCTTTTGGGTATTCCACCCAGATGTGGAATTGCTAGATCATATGGTATTTAAATTATGAGGAACAACATTTCTCAGTGTTGTTAAATGATGTGTGTGCGGATTTGCATGTATTTGAATGGCCATACATTATTCCAGTGGATAATGTACATGTATTACTAGGACACAGCTAAGTTAATTCAATGAAAGTACCTATTAAAATTTATTGTTGTATAAAATTATATTTTGTTCATAGAATGAACAAATATATAAAATTGAACAGATACCTAAAAATTTAAAAATTGGAGGCTTTTCTAAAACCCAAAGCTTCTGCCCAGCACCTATAGCTCCTAAGTTGTTACCAAACTATATGTGCATTTGCCTTGATAAAATTAATTGTAATGGCTGCATACTGTTACCCAGAGGGCATGTATCATATTTACCTACCAATCCTTTATGATTGAATGTTTTCACTTTTCCTAATTTGTCACAATAAACACCACAGCACATGCCAAAGTTGAATAGGAACTATGTGCACAGGTTTGTTTACTTTTATTGTTGGGATGATTTCCTCAGTAAAGAGTGCTAGAAGGTAAAATATGGGCCAATTCATATGAGCATTTTTAAGATTTTCCATGTATTTTCTAAATTGCTTTTTAAGACCCTCCTTATACATGCAGTGCTTGGGGTGTCTGAGACATATACATGCGAATATGGATTTCATATGCTTATTTTTTCATAGCCTGGAACCATACTCCTTGAAGGACATTTGGAGACTGCTGAATTAAGTAATTCACAGGTATTTAGTAGACCCGAACTCAATGTCTAGCTACCCAGTTTAGTAGGTTTATAGATGCCCTGGGGCAGTGGCATAGTAGTAAATGGCTTCTGAGAAGGAAAGGAAGGAACCCTGATTGCACTGTTTGCCATTTTCCGCGGTATAAATTCTCCTATCATGGCTGATTGGAAGCCTCCCATGTGATGTCACTGAATGTGGTCTTGGGAAGAGATGCACATGACTGGCTTCCAGGAGCTGGAGAGAGGGTCTGCAGCCCACTGCTGCCCTGGGCTGATACACACCTCTCCTGGACTTACATGTCTCATTTAAAATGAAGGTCAGGATGTTTAAGCAAAAAGAAAGAATAAATACAATAAATAAGTCAAACATTTGTGAAAAAAACATAATAAGGGAGGACTTATTCTCCTAAGTATTAAAATATAAAATGTTTATGAGTCACCATAATAAATACCAATAATATGTACTATCATTATGAAATATCACAAATCTTAAGAATATCATGTTAGTATTACTAAGAAAACTAAATCTGCTAGTGCCCTCTACTTTTATTTCTTAGTATTGACTAGTTTAGATTTAAGTAGTTGTTTGCATAATTATATTTTAAATGACCACATGAACATTAGTTATGAATTCCATGAGAAGAAAAAGATGTCTAATGTTTCACTGCAGTAGACCAGTGCATGGTACAAAGTGGGTATTCAATATAAATTATAAATAAATGAATAAGAGCCTGATTAATGGAGCAGAATTAATATCCAGAGAAGGAGTGAAATTTATTGTCCAGAGAAAGACAAAACTGACATAAGAATTTAGTATATGTAAAAAACTGGCATTTCTGATCAGGGGGTTAGTATTGTACCCCAGAGTGTATATGGTGGGGGATGAGTTTCCTACCTTAAAATTTATAACAATATAAACTACAGATGGCTTAATGATTTGAATATAAAACTTGAAGAATGTCATGAAAGTATACCCAATTGACAGTGGTAGTTACTTCTGGGAAAGAGACTGCGAGTGGAGGGGTGTCAATGGTTGTTTTAATTTTATATTTCTCATTTGAAATTTTACAGAGAAAATGAATATTTTTCTTATCTCATGTTAAATCTGACACATAAAGCCAAAAATACCTAATTTAACTTCATAAAAATTTAAAATATTCATATGTTAAAAACTTTAAATAACATTAAAAGACTTTTTATGCCTTTCATATTTATGACGGGATTAAAGAGAATATTATTCTTTAATATGTGTTGGATTGAGTTAGAATGAGGGACACTCATAAAATATTAATGGGAATATAAATCTCCAAAAAAAGTACTTCCAATTATAAGATAAATAAGTACTGGGGGTATAAGGTACAAGAAGATGACTACAGACAACCCCTCTGTACAATATATTTGAAAGTTGCTGAGAGAGTGGACCCTACAAGTTCTCATCACAAGGAAATAAATATGTTCTTTTGTATTTATATAACAGATATTAACTAAACTTATTATAGTAATCATTTTTTATAATATATGTAAGACAAGTCATTATACCTTAAAGTTATACAGAGCTGTATATCAACTATATCTCAATAAAACTGAAAATAAAACATTTTCTGAAGGCCAATGTACAAACTCTGTCAAAAGTTTAAAATCTGCATAACATTTGACCCAGCCATTCATTCCACAGCTATGAAATTATCCTAAGAAAATTATCAGGCAAGTAAACAAATATTTTACCATAATGGTGTTCATAACAATTTTATTCAAATAGTGAAAAACTAGGAGTAAACCAAATACCCAACAGGCAGAGATTGGCCAAATAAATTATTCATATAATGGGACACTGGGAGCCATTAAAAATGTATTTATGTTTACTGACATGGAAAAATATTCATGTTATAAAGTGAAAAGAGAAAACTATTTACAGTTTCAGAGTATGACCTCCTATTTTGTCCTGCAATATTAAAAAAATGTGGAAGTCTATGCACAAAACGTTAACCGCGGTTACTTGAAGGTGGTGCAATTATAGCTGGTTTTGAACCCATCTTTATAGCTTTCTGTGTTTGCTGGGGAAAGCTTTCTGTGTTTGCTGGGAAAAATAAAATAAAACTCTCAGTTTTTACATTTAAACGAAATAAAATGAAGAAAGAATTCTCTGACCCACCTATTTCAGCAGAATGTTGCAGGTATCCAATACAATACGACAAAAGGCAGTCCTTGTAAAATAACTCTTCCCCTAAACTGGGCTAAGACAAGGGCTAGTCACCCGTGCTGGCGATTTTAAACAAGGTCCTTCGTCCCACTGCCTTCGGACCCTCATGAGCCAGAGTTGGTTAGACAGACTAACTTACCACCCATCAATCATGGCTTTCACTCTTTTCTGGAAAGTCCTTCCTTTTCTCCCCCGCCCTGCTGCACCCTGTCTCTTCTTCTAAAATCACTGCCTACATTTTTTGCCTCTTCCTGGAAGCTTTCCCTGACTGATCCCCTTTGGCACAATTCACCTAAACACTTTCTGATCCAGTTAGAATGTAAATATACATGCAAACAAAGAGAGACGATGAAAAAAAGAGGAAAGCAAATTCAGGATAAGTTTACAAATAATGCCGAGTCCACACTCCTGAATTACGAACACTTTTCAAATTAGTGTTCTCCCAAACACAGTTCTCTTTGCTAGACTCTCCATCTATTTTAAGGCATTATGCAGGTGGATGGCCCCAAACACCATCACAAAAGAAGATGGTCTAACATTTGGAAGGGATCACCTGCATGTTAACCAGCACTGTTTCTTATTATCTGCATATTCATCTCCCAAGTGTCCAAATAGATTTTAAAATGCCTTTTTAAAGGCAAATTTCCAAAATGGAACATTGCCCAGTGGGAAATCTTCATACTATGTCTATATCATAGCAGCCAAGTTTTCATGCTTCATCCAAATTCAGTATAGCAAAATCTTACTTAATCTTATAAAATGAAGTAAAACAAACAAAAATTAGATAAGATAAAAACAAATACAATAAAATAAAAAATTAATTGTAAAATTTACATCAATAGATTACAGCTCTTTGGTGCTCATGCGTAGATCATTTCCTCACTCCTTTATTTAAAAAATAATACTTGATATGGGAATGTCTAGAAGCTTCATTCTCACAATGAAATTTTGAAACCAAGCGAAATCTCTTTCACCCCATAATCCATAGCCAATTGTATCTCATGAGCAACCAGGAAAAAGTGCACTTCATAATGCAAGTCCCTAACACAGGCCTGGGCAGAGTTTTTCAGGGAAGGGCTACCTCCCTAAGTGTTTTTTTAGTTCAATAGCTATCTATTTCATTATTCAGGGGGTGACCCCAAAATTGCTTGGTGGTCCACTGGTGGACCGTGATCGAGTGTTGCCCAGCCCTGACCTAAAGAATCAAGATCAAACTGTTTGCTGGTCCTGCTGCAACCAGTCTGGTTACCTGAGGGAGGAGCATGTGTCTACAAGGTGAACCACACTCAAAAAGAGATGCATACACCTTCACTACTCACGGAAGTATTCCTCAGGAATTGGGTGTATCTGTTCATGATCTTACCCTGTTTGCATCATCTTGGGATTGGCTCTTGATAATGAATTTCTTAAGATAGGGGAGTTTTATTTATTTATAATTCTTTGTCTTGATTTGTAGCTTAAACAATAAAACATGACTTTCTGTTTCTTACCGGACTTTCTCTTGCTCAGTGTATCAGGCTCCACATACCTGGCCTGAGTTCTCACCCTTATCCTTTCCGTAAGTGTCTGTGGTTTCTGCTTTCGAAGTCTCAACCTCTCGCCTAACTTGGTTCTCCTAAACTTGCATCCACCAAGTGTAGGTCTGGTTTTACTACATAATAGTCAGCATTTATTGACTATTTATGAAGTACCAGGCTTAGCATTAAGCAACTTACCTGACTTTTCTTTTTTCATTCACATGATGCCTGATGAGTTAAGAGTCTATTATCTTCACCATTTTGGAGTGAGGAAACAGGCTTAGAGTTAAGTAGCTTGTCCAAAATTCCACACCGAGTAAGGGATAGGGTCAGGGCACTTGGCTTTGAAAATGTGAGTGTTTATAATACTTCTCTTGAAGGTAACGCTGGATTCGTCACCCATTGCTCTGACTCTCAGGTGTGACTTCAGGCAGTCCGTAATCGGTCCAGAGCGCAGATGGGAGCATATAGCGAACTCAAGCAGGGTGAGTCTCCATTCACCTCAGACTCTTTGGCACTAGCAAAAATCGCCTCACTTCACTGACTTTGCCTCTGCACCCACAGAGGAATGTAAGAATACATGAAATCTGCTCAACGATCTGCAGGCACTCCGTATACCTGTTTGCCTTCTCTCGGGGGTCCCCTTTGTCATATTTTGCAGGGACATTTGATTTAATCCCCCAAATCAACCTGGAATACTTTTTCTTAGAAAGGAAAAAAGGATGGAGGTTATCAAAAGGGACAGACTGGAGATAGTTCATGTTGGGGGTTTCCTGGAAGATGAGAAGGAGGAGTCGAGAGGGATGTGGGTACCAGTAATGGTAATGCTGTGCCTCTGAACCTGGGGGTTGGTAACTCAGGTGTCACTTTGTGAAAGTTCGTCAAGCTGTCCCCTTGATATTTGTACCTTCTCATTATCTCTCCCTTGTCTGGACCACCTCCACCAATGTCTTCTCTTGCTGGCCCCCCCCCCCACATCTATCACTCCCCAACAGGGCCATCCATGAGTCCTCAGTCGAGAGGAGGTTTACCATTTCGGGGGGCTCATAGACCTGTAAATCTTCCGCAGCACTGATCACAAGTGAAATTATCGAGCTCTTTTCGTGGTCTTTGGTTTCATGTATCTCTTGCTAGACTCTAAGCAACCAAGACTTGCTATGTCCACTGGGTCTGTTACTATGTCTCCTGGGCCTGGTACAGGTGGCCACTGTGAAATAGATGATAAAGGAACGATGGAGGGGACAGATGGGAAGCAGGTAGAGAGACAAAATAGAGAGGAGGAGGGAAGAAGATGAGAAGAAGGGAATGAGGAGGGAGGGAGAAGTGTGTCTCCCAGGATCTTGTACTTTAAGGCATGGCTGGAGGTTGGCAATGGGGGGGCACCTGTGAGTGAATTAAATGAATGAGTAGAGTCTCCTGAGAAAGACATCTTTTCAGTGGAAGGTAGACTCACTGTGAGCAACACTGGCTCAAGGACTGTAGCCTAGGTTCTTGGCAGGGGTGGGGTGGGGTGGGCAGGGACTCAGCTCAGTCTATCTCAGATTTTCTTCTAGCTCAGAGGAAGTTGTAGGGGAGGAGGAAACTTTCCTCTACGCTCAAGGTCCTTTGGGCAGTTCAAATAATCAAATAGACAGGAGACACATTA
Organism: Lyroderma lyra; assembly: GCA_004026885.1. NCBI lineage: Eukaryota > Metazoa > Chordata > Mammalia > Chiroptera > Megadermatidae > Lyroderma > Lyroderma lyra. Next base: position 83,897 of record PVJL010004699.1, on the reverse strand, counting down.
GCAAGAGCAAATAGCCAAATTTAGTGTATACATATGTACGGGAACCCCACCTACATGACAGATCCTGGCAGAGGGCAGGTCGGGTGGTCATAGCATGGTGGTGGTGACAAGTGTTTTCTATATCCAGTGAACACCGGAGTTGTAGCCCTGGTGGCCCAGGCCTGGGGGGCCACGGCAGCGTCTGCATGTTTGGCAGTGACAGTGGAAGCTCAATTGGCAGCCATTGTATGCGGTGAGGGCAATCAAGTCTCCATGGAAGAGGAGGTGGGTCCCACACATCTCAGAGCAGATCTGAACTGCCCAGTGGGGATCTGGGGAACACGCCACACTTCCTTCAGACCTGGAGGAAGTCCAGCTATTATGACTAGAGTTTACAGCCCAGGCTGGGATTCTCTGGACAACACAGACCACCAAGGGTTGGCTCCTGAAGAGTACCTATGAATGAAGAGGGAAAACAAAAAAAAACCACTGAAGCCCTAGAGGCAAACAGCCCCCTTGCATTGTGAGCAGGTCTTTCTCCCAGATTTTGTCACCTAAGCCATTCTCACAGCACAACTGTCACCCAAAGCCATTTGTCTCCTGGCATCAAGAACAGTCCTTTGGTTGAAAGTTCCCTTTTCAACTCAATATTCCCAAAGACTGCTTGGAGCAACTGCTCCTGTTCTATGGGGGGGAAATTTTTATGAAATGGAAGAAGAAAAAAATCATCACCAGTAAGCAGAAAAACTCCCATTTACTGTTCTTTAGCCACTGTCTCAAGATACATTTGTGTGGGTAGGGCTTTCTAAAGCACTTCACACCCTTGTCCCCTGAAACTATAGCTTTGAAAGAGCTTTTGATTGCATACCCTGTTAGTCAAATCATTTTGAGGATGTGCCACAAATATATGTGTATCTATTCATTAATTATATTCATACAGTGGTATGTCTATTATTTACTGTATTTATAGTGACAGTTCTAACAGAGTGTGTCCCCTGGGATGCAGGTGCCCCGGAAAGTATGAGGGAGACGAGGCTAGCATAATCCTCATGTTATGGATAGTGAATTAAGATTCAGAGGGGGAGGTACGTGCCCAAGTCAGAGAGCCCGCAGCTGTAGGACTGGGATTAAAACCCACTTCCAGCCCTTGAATGATCCCTCCTAACCCACCGTCCTGCCCTCCAGGGCCAAAGTCTGAGCCGCACTTCCCGAGGGCTCTGATGCCTCCTTCCATCTTCCAAATCCCATCCCTTCGCACCCATCCCAGTTTGGGATGGCCACAGCAGTTCCAGCGATTGCCACATTTTCTCTTGCCTACCTGTTTTGTCACCCTCCGCTATAACATAGGATGAGCCTCACTGTCAGGGGTCTGGGTCGGGAAGCACCTGCTTTCCATGCCTCATCGCTTTCTCCCCAGTCCATTAAGCAGGGATGAGGTGAGGCCTTCCCCAATCTGACCATGCCCTGGGCTTAATGTATTCTGCGATTATTTGTGGAAAGATGCTCCTTCCATCAGAAAGACCAGGTGACAGGATTGACTGCCCTTGGTGTGCAACACACGGCGATGGCACTTCCCTGTATGAGAACGCGGCACGCAGGCAGGTCGCGTTCCCAAATCGGTTTTGCAGAAACACCAATTCCCTGTAGTAAAATAACTAAACTGAGTATCTAGAAACAGTAAAAACCCCACAACCTGGGCAGCCATGAAAACAGCAGCTGGGAGCTCCAGGGAGTATGGTGGGAGCAGGTGGAGACCGCCTTGGGGTGGAGTACCCAGAAGGTCCTGCAGTTTAATCTGACATCCTCCCTCCAGGAGGCGCCAGGTCCCACTGCTTGCTGGAGTCACTGTTTAACTAAGGTGGGGCAGTACCTGCTGTGCCCACATAAGAAAGAGCCTGAGGGGAAGAAGCAAGCAGATGTCAGAGCTGCCAGCCCTGCCAGCCTGCTGCCTCTCCAAAGACCCAGTCCTCGTACCACAGGCTGCTGCTGCTGAGCCCACCGCTCCATCGGACGCGCCTGTCTAAGAAACAGGTAAGGTGTGAATGGCGACCTCCCAAGGCCTGGGACCAGTGCAGTGCTCTGAACTTCAGCGAACACAAAATCTCCCCCCAGGGAGCATCTTAATTATGTAGGTTCTGAGTCTCCGCCCCCAGAGATACGTATTCAGTAGCTCGGCAAACTGGGTGTTTCTGATGCAATGGTCCAAGGATAAGTTTTAAGGAAACCTAGGGCAAAGGAGGAGTTGGCTCCCTAAAAGAGGGTAATCTAAACTTCGCACACTTCGTACAGTGAGAGCGTTTCTTAACCACTGAGTCTCCTTTGCTTTCTGCTTAAAGTCACAAACGTGAGGGCTGCACTGACCCTGAGGGATGCCCTGCTGGTGGGAATTGTGTTGTCCGTCCCCCGTGTATAGTTTCTGACACGTCACTGGTGTCTCATAAATACATATTTGCTGAAAGGAGGGATGGGGCCCAGGCCTTGCCTTTTGTTTACTAATGATCTTGCTTGATAATTATACAAACAAAGTTGAAAAATCTGGGTTAATCACGAAGTACTAATCACACCACTTCAGAGGGGTTCATACACCCCTCCAGCGGCTTCACAGTCAACACAGGTGCCTCTGTGGGTACTGAGGTGTGGCATCTTGGGGTCACAAGTCTGTTCTCGGGGAGGCAGCTCCAGCTGTCTAGCCGGATTGGAGTAAGTGCAGGGATTTCTCCTTTGCAGCTACACTTGGGTTATGACAGGCTGACGGCCTGGAATACAAACTGGATTTTGCTGAGCCCATCGTGGCATTAACTGGATCTTCAGTCAGCATATCCTCACTGAATGTCCCACCTGTGTTCTGCAGGACCCAAGCTTTGTTTCTGTGGGTGACAGCTACAGGAGGACTCAATTATCAGTACGTGGGCTGATGAAAATATGGTGATCTACCAACTATGTAATAGGGAAGAGTTATATGTGCCATGAGCTCATTATTCCCATTTGGAGATGGAAAAACTAAGGTACCTGGTGAGCAACTTGCTGCTCATACCACATGCAAATGATAGAGTTAGAATTGTATTGTTCCTGGTACCCTGTCTTGTCCCCTGGTTACTTGGTCGTATTCAGTGAGTGGCTCACTTGAAAGAATACCTTAGAATAAAAGGTGCTACCAAGGAATGCCAACTACTGGCACTGAGGGTTCCCTCTGTGTTCAGCACTGGGCTTGCTTCTACTGTATGCACTATACGATAGAAACATTCGGGCGTGTTACTTAACTTCTCTGTATCTCAGTGTCCTTGTCACTAAAATGTGGTAGCAACAGCATCTGCTACATGCAATTATTGAAAAGGATAAGTGAGATAATATGAGGGCTGTTCAGAAAAAACCCCAGCCATAAATGCCTCTATTTTTCATTTTACACATCTGGATACTATCCAGACAGCCCTCATATATGCAAAGTATTAGGTAGTACCTAGCACACGGTAAACACTCAAGTAAAATTTACTGTGGATGTTATTTGAGCCTGGGTTCTCTACAAAACAAAGCCTGAGGCAAAGCTTATGTGCTAATACCTCATTGGGAGGTACCATACCAAGACAGTGGGGGAAAAGGAATATAGGAATTGAGGAGGGGGGATGGGAAGCAATACAGGGAGATGTGTCACCTTCACAAAAAGACATGGCTGGCCACTTGGCCAGAGGAAGACAGTTGTAGACTAGCTTTGCAGAAACACTGGGCCTTGGAATGGTTCATGTGAGAGAGGCTGGAGAGGAAGTTCACATGCCTGTTCTCTTCTATCTCCTATCTTCCCTTGCCCAATGCTCGCCCTGTGGAGAGTTAACTCTCTTGAACTTCTGGTGTGTGCCATCTGGCCCCTTTGGCAGCCCCCTGGGAAGTCCAGAGCCCATTCCTTGGGGCTTGGCACCTCATCTTAGTCCAGAAGTAGTCAGAAGAGCCACTTCTTTGCCTGAGGCCAAAAAAGGAGGTAAGCGTCCCAGAGACAGGTGACATTGAAGAGAATTTGAGACAGCACATAGGATTTGTCCAACACAGATCAAATTATCATTATTAACATCTGCTAGGCCTGTGCAAGGCCCTCGTGTTCCCTAATCTTAGGGAGTCACCTCTTTCTCCTATGAGACAGCATGAAGAGGTCCTCAGGTACACTGGTGCATCCCATCTCTCCTCAGTGTTAGGACAAGGTCAGATTGAGTGCACACTTCACTCTCTCAGGCTTTTCTAAGGCAGAGCATGCTGTTGACAGATGGGACTCTACCTCTTGGACAAGTGTTTCCTAAAGCATGGTACATGGAACACTAACGCTGGGAGCTCCTCCATATAGAGGTTCTATGATCAAATGCTTGGGTGGATGTCGCCTCCTAGTCTCTACTCCTTGGAGAGTCATGATTCAGATTTGCATAGGAAGGCTCCAACGAGGCCAGGACAAAGAAACAGGTCAAGCTGAGTGTGCCAGCACTGTCCTTACAGAATACCTGTTAGAAGCACTACATTGGACGCTGGGGGCCCTGGGCTCAGTGTCTCTTCTCTCTGCACCCCTGAATTCTCAGGCGACTCTTCTCTACCATGTACTACTTTTTGCTTTGCACAATGCTTTCTGAATAAAAGTTCTGCAATATAACATGAAACCATGAGGACTTACCAGTTTGCGAATCTGCTTGACCCTGTAAACAACCAGTAAAGCTCAGCCAACCTTCCTTCCTGGACTTAGTAATTCAGATTGTTGAATGAGACATCCCTCAGGGGCCTTCTAGCCCCTTGTAACCTGTGACACTCATGTTGAAAGGCAGCTTCCGATTGCCTCAGAACTGATTTAGCTAATAAACACATGCAAATTTTTAAGAGCTGGTGTAGGAATGTGGGAGTGAAGGTGTGCCCACTGCCACCCCTCTGAGTTGTGGCTCATGGGAGAGAAATGTCCTGGACTAAGGTAGTGGCCCTGGGCAATAGGCTGCCTCTGAATCCTTGGGCTGGAAGAGAGCTGAGGGCCCTGGGGTTAACATACTTGCTCTGCCACATCAGCCACAAGGGATCTTTAAAATGGAGTGGCCAGAACCTCTGATTTCTCTCTGAAATGATGGTCCCTGGGGCAGTAGTCTGCCCTCTGGTCACTCGCTGGGTCAGCCCTGTCTGTGGATCAAGCCTGATCAGGACTTCCTCAGAGCAGCCCCCATCACAGACAGAGACCCCGAGGGCCATGTCTCCGTCAGAAGTGACCACACACCTGCCTTCAGGACAGGCGGCCAGTGCCCCGCATCTGAACCCAGTGAGCTCTCACGTGCCTGAGGTCGGGGAGGTCATCACAATGTTCTCATCGTCAAACATTCTGCCTTCTCCCCTCCCTAATCCTTCTCTGGAACTGGCTGCCAACCAGCTAAGCTGCATCATTCAGCTCCACCTCTGAAATGTCCTGCTTTTTTCAGGAACGAGAGTTAAGGAACTTGCAGGTAGCATTGCCTTGGTGGAGAAATTCAGGGCCGAGGCCTTCAGAACGAGCTGGTTCCTGGGCCACCTCGGGCTTGTCCCTTCACCTTGGAGGCCGTCCTGCTCCTGTGTCACTGTCTCCATCTGACATTGGTCACGAACCTTGTCTCCTCGCTCAACCAGGTCACTCTCTCCAGCCAGGCACCAGACTTCCCCAGCTTCACCTGGCACAGCAAGTAGCCCAGGCCGGGGGAGGGAGACAGGGGTTTCCTGTGGTCATGTCTCCACTGTCTCGGGCTGGGGATCAGCAGACCCAGGTGCCAGGGAAGTAAGTGCTCTCCCCTCTGGCCTTTCCCACCACCAAGGTCCCCTCGCAGGCTGGCTCCCAGGCCATTTCCGCTCCTGTCTCCGCTTCTTACCTGAGCCCCCACCTGCAAATGCTCTGGCCCTTTTGGACTTTTTAGGAGTGGGGGTGGGAAAGAATGAAGGACAGAACATGGGAGCCCTGTTAAAAGCCCCCTCAGCCAGCTTTCCTCTGTCACTCGACCGCTCATATACACACTGTGTTCTAAGTCCATTTGCTTCTGGGACACTTTGACATATTTAACTCAAAAAGCTCTTGCTTTTAAAAGACCTCCCTCCTGTTGGCCCCCAACCCTGTCTCTGACCCCACAAGCTTGACCCTATTTGCTTGGATGGAAGCTTACTTTCAGAAAAGTGTCAGACCAAGTGGGTTGGCCTGGGCTTTCTTGGGATGTACCACTGTCATATGTCCCCAAGCTGGTTGGAAAAGGGAGTCTCTCCCTTAGACAAAGTGCTTGGCTGCTGTTGCTACTGAACCTCTTTCTGCACCCCTGCCACCCTCACACGATGGTGGGAAGGGGCCACTGACAAAGCTAGAACCGGGCTCCCAGCACAGAGTTCCGCCCACTCACCTGTGGCCCCCACCAGCCTGAGATGCCCAGAGGTGGCCAGCACCGACTGAGATGCCCAAGGTAACTGGGCCAGAGATCCAAATGCTGGCGCCCCTGTCTTTTTCTCTTCCCACTAGAGGCACTGCCCTGGATCTCACCCCCGTCACAGCAGGAAGGGACTTCAAAGAGCTCCGGCAGAGGGTCTCAGGCATTGCACATCTGTTTTGGGGCTTGCCTTGAATGCTGACATCTGAGGGTCAGAAAGCCTGGTGACACTGGGACACAATTTCAGCACCATCAGATGCTGGAATTGCATGGGAATGCCTCTCATGAGTGGCTTTTGTCCTTCCCTGCATCTCGGGCCTCTCATTCCTCCCTTTCTTCCTCAAGATCTCCATCTCCCCTGATTACCTCTGTCTTTCAATCTCCCTGTCCCTCTATGCCTGGCCCTCCCTATCCCTCTGTCTTTGTCTCTGTCTCATCCATTTTTTCCATTTCTCTTTGTTTCAAGTCAGTGAAAGCTTAAGAAGATAGGCCAAGAGCAAATCCTTTAAGAGTAAATTGACTATATAAATGTGGTATCAGCTTCCAAAGAAAATGAGAAAAAAAACACCCTAAACTCAATAGCACTGTGCTTGTCTAAGCCCTTCCTCGTTCATACCCCTAGGAAATAAGCAGTCTGCTGCTGGAGGCTACCTGGAGACTATGTGTCAGGAACAGTAGCTCTTAAATGCAGATCGTAACTTGCTACGTGACAGGCCCCAACTTCCTTAATCCCCTAAATTGCTTAAGAGGAAGTATATCCTCTCTTCATGGATGAAAAAAGAAATCCATGCCCAGAAATCCGAGAGCACTTCAAATATTACATGATGTCTTTGGGACACATATAGTCATAGAACCCAGAAAGAACATTCCTCCATGTCCTCAGAATATATCGACAGTCTACTTAGGAACTTTCTAGGCCTTTCTTCATAATGGACTGACACATATCAAATAACGTTTGAAGATGGGAAAGGAGGATCCTTTCATGCAAAAACAAGTCTCACTTTTTTGTATTTGTACAGGATGAACCTACACTTGACTGAATAGAGTAATATATGCACTGAGGTCCTGTTTCATCGTCTGCCCAACAATATGTTATGTGGGTACATAAGAACCCACATTCTCAGTTCTAGAAACACAGAACATTACAGCTGAAAAGCATTTAAAAGAGTATGTCCAACATCGTTGGTGTTCCAAATGGGGAAACTGAGGCTAGAATTGAGCAGCAGCTTGCCCACAGCTCACAACTTTAGTGGACTTGCACAGCCTCCTCTCTGCAGGGCAAATTATCTGTCATGCTAAAGGGCCTCCTGAGAGTGACCTATCAACTGAGAACTCTGAGCTCCCCTAGGCCCTGAGTCCCTCAAGAGGCTGGGTCCCCATGGCGACACCACTGCAGAGAAGGAAGAATGGGATTGCCCTGTGAATCAGCCACAGAAAGTAGGTTTTGCTCTCTGTCTCCCTCACGCCAGGTTCTTTATCTCCTTGGCAGTCAGCCTGGTGGCTGAACCCAGAGTCACTAGCAGGCAACAGATAGTTCTATTCGGAGCGCTTACTTCCCTGGCACCTATTCCAGGTCTGAGAGGCTTTGGAGCTTTCCAAACCTGACACCCAGCAAGAGGTTTCTTTTATTTCTCCCTCTCCAATGGCCCTTGGTGGATGAGGGATTGTCTCAGACCTCTCTCAGCCCTGATAAAATAGAAAGTGAGATGCCCCTTGGTGGGGACAGTGACATGCTTTGCTTGCAGACCAGATCACCAGCCTTGAAGCTGGGGGCTGGAAAGGGGTCTATTCCAGGCACTGTCCAAACCTCTCTTGTTGGATCTTAAGCCTCAGCTTCCCCTTCTGCAAAGTGAGCCCTGCATCATTTTCTGGAGCTACAAACCCCACCCATGGCATTTGAGCCACCAAGGCCTGGAAACTCACTGAGATGATTCTGAAGGGGAGGAGCAACCCAAGGAATGCACTGTTTTAAAACCTAAATTCTGTGTTCATTCTCACCCTTATGCTGCCTCATACTAGCTTTCCTCAAGAAGTAATCACGTGTCCTCCCCAATTCTCAGTAGATTTGCACACATGAAAAATTCTTTTTCTCTTTCTTACTCCCTACTTCTCCTATCCCCCTGTCCTCTCTCTCCCCTCTCTGATTTTCTCTCTCCCTCCTTCCTCCTCTCTCTCTCCTGCCTCCACCTCTCCTTTGGTCTATCTCTTTTTCTCCTTTCCTCTCTCTCTCACCCCTTCCTCTCTCCCCTTCCCTTTCTCCCTGGCTTTCCCCCTTCTCTGTTCTCTCTTTCTCCAAAGCCCTGAGGTATACTCAGGTGGCATATAGCTAAAAGTGGTTTGCACGGGGCTTTTTTCTGCCAGAGAGCAGTTAAGTGCCTTATTTTCTCCACTCAGGTGGCTAAATTATTCTCGATGTGTTAAACAGTGTAATTAAACACATACCCACGCGAGTGCGCCGGGCCCCTTCCCCCACCCTTCCTTGCTCCTTGTCAGCAGAGAGTGTCAGCCCCAGCCTTCAAGCTCTGTTAGTTTTAATTTGAGTTGTGGAATTAGTAATGGGTTTTGCCGAACACTGTTGTGGGAAATAGATCGCTCCTCGTGCGGGGCTTGGGCACCATTTCAAATGAGTATCTGCTAAGGGGAAAACCGTCCCTTGTCGTGTTCTGCTACATTACATCAGATTTATTTCCATTGTTTCGAAAAACACCAGCCAGGAGAGAGCTCCGAGCAGCGCTCCCCACCCCCACCCCCCACAGGGAACAATTGAACGCTGCTTCCTGTCTCTTCGCTGAGGGAAAACAAAATGTAGACAGAATCACCCTTGCTGCTGGGATGTGCTGAGCTCATCCTGGATACCTGGGCAAGCCCTGCCTCTGCCACTGTGAGGCCTGGGGAGCTGCTGCCCCCCCTCCATCACCTGTCCTCTCGTATCACTGGCAGAAATTACTGGGGTGGTTTGGTGACAAAATATAATGTTGAAGAAAAGCAATTGAGTGGGCAGAACCCCCCTCCCCTCAGGTCAAAGTTGAAAGGGACCTGCCCCCTTCAAGGATGCTTCTGCACCCCCTTTTATAATCATCCAACTTCAGTTTGACTGTCCGCTGAACAGTGGACATGCCTTCCTTGACCTGGGGTCCTTGGTGCCGTTAGCAGTTCTTTGGTGCTGTCCAATAAGGCAGCCACTAGCCATGTAAAAATATTCAAATTTTAATGAAAATTAATTAAAATGAAATAAAATTTAAAATTTAGTTCCTTAGTTGCACTTGTCATACTGCAAGTGCCCAACAGCCTCAGGTGGCTAGTGGCTGCTAGACTGAACACAACTCTTGGGACCTGGAGAAACCTACTGTTGAAAGTCCAGGAGGTGCCAATGGCTGGGGTGCCCACCACCTGTTACAGGGCCCCAGCCACTGGGCTCAAGTTCAGGGCAGAGCAATGGGGACCTGGGGAGAATTCTGATAGGATGATGGTCACAAGACCTACCACATAGCTTTTATTATGTCTCATGCCAAGTCTTTTACAAGAGTCTTCTCACTTAATATCCACCGAGTGCTGTGAGGCTGGTTTTACCCTCACGACCTCCAGCGCTTTTATGTGGAGGGCAGGGAGGCTCATCGACATGAAGGGCATTGCTCAAGATCATTCAGTCACTAGGCAACATCTGCATTCAAACCACAGTTCCAACCTGATTCTACATGCTCTTGACCACCATTCCATGATGTTTTTTTTTTTTTTAAAGGGACAAGGCGAAGCCCAATTTTCCAAACAGGAACCAAACCTTAGGGGTCAGAGCTGCAAGGGGGAGCCCAGCTGTAGGACCAGAAGTGGTTAAATCTCTGCTATCTCAGACCAGGATTATTCTGGAGGACCAGGGAATAGGACTGCAGGGCCGGGTCTGACAGTCACTGTAAATCCTGTCTTTGTCCCATTAAACATTTCTAGATTTCTAGCTTCCCAGGAAGTGATCTCTAGGTTCCTGGTGTGTTCAGCTGATGGCATGTTTGTACCAAGTAGAAAAAGTCACCACCTTTCACAGGCAGATAGAACTGCATGCCAGGAAACTCTACTATGAGCAGACTGCTTCCTGACCAGGTGCCCTATGCTACTCTCTCATCGTTTTGGAGGTGCCATTCAGAGTGTTGATGTACCTCTTGAGTGATGCCCAGAACTGAACACAGTGGGTTAGACACCCATACAAGGTCATGAGCAGCTTTGGTATCCCACACACCAACACCTTATTGCTGTCACAGCAATTCAGATTTTGTCAACTCTTTCACCATATTGCCTCATTTAAAATAGGAAGTAAATTAAGCCCCACAAAATATTTTCAAAATGAAATTTAGTCAAGGCAGATTCCACTCACTATTTACTTACACAGTTAACTTTTAAATGTGAAGACAGATTTACAGTTTCCTTGGTTAAATTCCATCTTCTTGGTTTAGAGGTCCTTTCGAATTTTGATTCTGCCATCTGCTTGGTTAATTGTTCTTCCTGTCTTTCTATCATTAAAAATGATGAAAGAGTTGAAAAGTACCCTCATTTTCAATTCAACATCTTCATCCAATATAAAAATGTTAAACAGGACAGGACAAGAAACAGAGTTCTGTGACTATTTTAGTATAAGAATTTCAAAATAATACAGAATCATTCATCTATAATCTAGGGTTCAAACTGTGACTTCTATTTACTATACAGTACTATACCCTTCACTGTACTTCTGTATTGTGTAATACAATGGGATGCAACATACCCAGTCCAGCAGTCTAGTCTGGTTTCACCATCTTACTTAGAAAGAATAAAGAGAGATTTTATCAAATACTTTTTAAAATCAACATATTCTATATATCTATAAACTATATATTTTGTGTATGTATGTGTGTGTGTGTGTGTGTGTGTGTGTGTGTGTAGGCTGTCCAGAAAAAAATCAAGTCATTGTCAATATAGAGAGAAGAGTTTTGCAGCTAGATACTTTCTAGACAGCCCATACACACACACACACACACACCACAAACATACATATGACCATATATTATTATAATATATATTGCATTTTTCTGTTCCTCCAAAATAGGAACTCTACTTTTCAAAAACAAAAAAAGAAAAAAAGAGGGAAAGTTAAATAATTGGTTTTGGTAAAGCTATATTTGCTTTTAGAAATAGGAACATTATTTCTGAAATACTCAAAGTGTTTCTCTGCAAGTCCATTTCTGAATTTTGTTATTAATATCATACTTCTTAAAAGTATTATTATACAGCTACAGAAATTTTTAAAAAGCAGTGGTTAATGACAAACTTCCCATTTTAAAAAGAACATTTTTCTCAGAGTTTCTTCATTAAGTTCCCATAAAAATTAACATTTGGCTCAAGTTATAAAAATTAAACTTCTAAGCAATTATTCATAACACATTTATATTTGTATAAAGTGAAGACTATCTACAAGTATGTTCATCAAAGATACTATAAAAAAAGTAAAATGATAAGCCACAAATCAGGAGAAGGTATTTCCAATACATATGACCAACAGAAGATGAATATCTGGAATAAAGAATTTTTATAAATCAATAAAAGAAGACAACACTATAGACAAATGGGCATACGATATGAATATTCAAGTACTTTGCCACAAGAAAAGATGAAATAACTGCCATTTGCAGCAACATGGATGGATCTTGAGGTTATCATGCTAAGTGGAATAAGTCAGACAGAAAAAGTCAAGAACCATGTGACTTCATTCATATGTGGGATATAGTACTGAAAGCAACAAATGAACAAGATAAACAAATGAAGAAACAAAAACACATAGGCACAGACAACAGGTTAGTGGTTGCCAGAGGGTAAGGGGGATAAGGAGTGATAGAAGAGGGAAAAGGGGACCAAATAATGGTAATGCAAGGAGAAGGGGAGTTCCCTGGTGGTGTAGTGGCTAAGGCTTTGGCACTGTCTACGCTGTGGCCTGGGTTCGATTGCCAGCCAGGAAACTACCCATAAAAAAAAAAAAGTACAAGGAGAACTGACTCTGGGTAGTGAACACAAATGCAATATATAGATGATGTATTTATTATAGAAATGTACACTTGAAATCTATATTATTTTACTAACCAATGTCACCCCAATAAATTTAACAAAACAGAGGAAATTTGAATGGAGAATAAGCATTGAAAAATGCTCCATCTTGCCAGTACTCAGGGAAACAAATTAGGATTGCAAGGAGTTGCCGCGTTACTCCCACCAGATGGATACAAATAAGAACCCTGCCAATACCAAGTGTTAGTGAGGATATATAGCAATGGGAACTCTTTTGCATTGCTAGTGAGATTATAAATTGGTACAATCTTGGCATATAGTTTGGCATATTTAGTGAGGTTGAATTTGTGCATACCCTAAACCCCAAAATTCTACTCAGTGGTTGTACCATTTTACAATAGTATATGAAATTTCCAGTTCCATTTCCTCACCAGCATGTAGTATGGTCAGTATTTTTTATTTTAGCCTTTCCATTGGGTGCGTTGTGGTATCTTATTGCAGTATTAACTTGCATTTTTTAATGACTTAGAATATGGAACATTTTTTTCATGTTGCTTATTTTGATGCAATTGCATTTAAAAATAGACAATGCATTAAAAATACTTTACCAAAAACCTATAAAATGGTTTAAAAGATTTGTTTTAATCTTTTGACCATTTTTAATGGGTTATCTTTGTTATTGATTTATAGGAGTTCTTTGTATATTCTGGATACAAGTTCCTTGATTCATGTGTTATGAATTTACCCCAAGTTTGTAAATATTTTATCCTATATTTTCTTCTCAAAGTATTATACTTTTAAGTTTTATTTCTATGTTTGTGGTCATTTTGACTTGACTTTTGTGTACAGTATGAAATAAGGACTCATGTTTGTTTGTATATTTGTTTGTTTGTTTCCCATATTGATATCCTGTTGATCCAGCATCATTTTTTGAAAGACATCTATATCCACATTGAATTGCCTTGGAAACTTTGTTAATAATTAATTAACCAGGTATATTTTAGTCTATTTCTGGATTATGCACTCTGCTCCACTAACTTGTCTATAGGTCTCTATTGATGTATATTTTTGCCAATAGTATAGCTTTATAACAAGTATTGAAGTCAGATTGAATAAGTCCTCCAAATTTTTTTTATTGTTAAATTTATTGGGGTGACATTGGTTAGTAAAAATTACATAGGGTCCAGGTGACAATTCTATGATACATCATCTATGTGTTGCATTATATGTTCACCACCCAGAGTTGGTTCTCTTTCTATCACCATTATTGGACTCCCTTTTGGTTTTTTTATTGTTAAATTTCAAATTTTAAACAATTCTTTCATTACTCTAGGTCCTTTGCATTTAGATGTAAATTTTAGAATCAGCTTGTCAATTTTTAAAGAAAAAAAGAATTTTGGTTGGAATTATATTGAATCTGTATATAAATTTGGGGAGAATTACCATCTTTGCAATGTTGAGCCTTCCAATAAACCTGATGTATCTCTCTATTTATTTAGATTTTCTTTAATTTCTCTAAGCAATGTTTTGTAGTTTTTGATGTAAAGACCCTGAATGTCTTTAGTTAAATTTTTTAACCAAGTATTTTCTTTTTTGGTGTTACTATTTTTGTATTGTTTGCGCCCAGTGTGTAATAATTCAATTAATTTTTTTATTAACCTTGTATCTTGTTACTTTGCTAAACTCAATTATTAGTTCTAGTAGTTATTTGATAGATTCTCTAGCTTTTTCTACAATCAGAATATTAAAGACCACTTTTCTTTTTCCTTCTGATTATCTGACTTTCATTTTTTTATTGAACTGGTTAGGACCTCCATATGATGTTAAATAAAGGTGTTGACAGTTGACATCCTTGCCTTAATTATGATCATAAATGGGGAAAACCTACTCTTCGGGCATCAATATGATGTTAGCTGCAGCTGTTTCAGAGATGTCCTTCATTGGTTTGAGGTTACCTACTTTCCTAGTTTCCTGAAAGTTTCTCTCAAAAATATATGCTGAATTTTAATTCAATTATTGGTTTTCTTTTTAGCCTTTTAATATGATAATGACACTGGGTTGTTGTTGTTGTTGTTGTTGTTGTTGTTTTAGTTTTTAACCTACCTTACATTTCTACAATAAAACCAAGTTACTTTTAAAATATCATCCTTTTTTTTCCCTTTCTTTTCCTTTTTACATTGTTGGATTTGATTTGCTAAAATTTTGCTAAGGATCTTTGCCATCTATATTCATGAGGGATATTGATCCATAATTTTTTTCTGGGGCAGGGGGAAGATTCCTTTATGAGGCACAATTGGTATTATGCTGACCTAATAAATTCAGAAGTGTTTCCCTTCTCCTCTGTTTTCTGAAGAATTTTGTGTAAGATATTGTTTTTGTCTTTAAGGGTACAATAGAATTCACCAGTGAAAGTGTCTGGGTCTGGAGGTTTCTTTTGGAGAAAGCTTTTTTAATAACATATTCCATTCCTTTATTAGATATAGGGTTATTCAGATTTTTTTATTTTTCCTGTATCAACTTTGGTAAATTGTATTTGTCAAGAAATTTATCCATTTAGTATAAAATTGATTTTTCTTTTTTGGCATTACTTTGTTCATAGTACTCCCTTCTTAGCCCTTTAATGTCTATAGGTTGTGTGATGATAAGCCTTTTATCAGTGATGATATTGGTGATTTGCTTTCTCACTCTTTTATCCTTGATTAATTTGACTCTGGATTTGTCAATTTTGCTGCTCTTTAAAAGAAGCAGCTTTTGCTTTGTTAATTTTCTCTTCTGTTTTCTCTTTTATTAATTTCTGTTCTTGCCTTTATTACTTACTTCCTTCTACTTACTTTGGGTTTTCTTATTTCCATTATGATATCATCTTTGAATAATAAATTATTTACAAGTGTTTAATTCCAGATACTTGAAATTTTCTTAAATATCTTATTGGTATTGATTTCTAATTTTAACTCTGTGCCAGTTAAAGCATATTCTGTGTGATTCAGTCTTTAGAAATGGCCTAGGATATTGTCAATGTTTGTTGAATGTATCTCATACATATGAAAAGAATGTGTATTCTGCAGCTAGATGTACTGCAGCATCGTATGTTAGTTATGTTATAGTGATTGATAGTGTTATTCAGATCTTCTCTATTTTCACTGATTTTTTTGTCTAGTTGGTCTAATAATTGCTGAAATATGGGTGCTAAAATCTCCTACCATAATTATGGAATTTTTTTTCTTTAATTCTGTTAAGTTTTGGTTCCTGTATTTTCAGGTTCTATTATTAAATGCCTGTACATTTATGACTTTTGTTTCTTCCTGATCAATTTATACCAATAGTAAATGCCTCACTTTATCCCTGATAATGATCTTTGTTATAAAGTCTATTTGAGCAATCTATTAATATCTATCCCAGCATTCTTATGTTTGTATGATATAGGTCTTTTATTTCATTTATGTTCAACTTGTGTCTTTGTATTTAAAACGTCAATTTCTGCCTTTTAAATGGAGTTAAATTAACATTTAATTTAGGTGTCAATATGATTGGATTTATATCTATGTTTTAGTTTATTATTTTCCCTTTATTGACTTTTTTGATTATTTGAGTATGTTTTAGCATTTTATTTCAGCACATCTCTATTGGTGATTTTACTTTTTTCTTTCTACTATTTTGTTAGTAATTGTCTAGGGATTATTGCACATGCCTAACCTTTCACATTCTATTTTACCACTTCATGTAAAATACAGAAAACTTCCAACCATATAGGTCCCTTTAATCTCCTTCTGCTGTTCCTTATGTTGTCATATGAATTGTAGTTGTCAGATGAATTATATCTGCATACATTGAAACCTCTCCAAAATGTTACAATTTTTGCTTTAAACACATACATTTACTTTAAATAATTTAAGGGGAAAATATTCTTACATACTTACTCGGATATTTACTGTATACCATTTCTAAAAATTCAATTTTTCCTGTTGCATTACCTTTCAAATTGAAGATCTCCCTTTATCATTTCTTCTGAAGCATGTCTTTGCAGAATGAAATCTTAGTTTTCCTTATCTGAAATGTTTTTCTTTTTCTTTTATTTTTGAAATATATTTTCACTTATTATTTCTACACCTAGATCATTGCAGAGTTGGCACCTGCCGATTGTGTTTCTTCTTGAGAATGGGTCACGTTCTCTTAGTTCTTTTTATTTGGAGTAGTTTGAGATTATATTGAATAAAGTAAGTATTATGCTGTATCGACTTTGCATTCTATTAGAATCCTCTGGAGGTTGTTGATTTAAAAAAAAATGTAAACAACCAACCCAACTAATATGTCTATACATTCCAATGGGAAATCATCAAATTTCAGTTCATTTCTTTAAGCCTTTGCTATGCTGGTTTGGATCTGTCCCACACATCCACAGTACAGATGGGTTAGGCTAAGATTCATGCAAGTTTATGCATGGAATTAAAGAATCCCATTCTCTGACTCTCTCCCTTCTACGCCTCTTCTCCCCAGTTCCTTCCCCGTGAGTCTGTAGAAGCTTTTTTGCCAGAAAGATAACAGGGTTTCCATCAAAGCTTCCGTCATCTGCACCAGGCCCTTCATGGATGGGGGCCTACCCCTGCAACAAAGATGAGAGAGAAAAACAAAAACTGAAAATTCACCGTCATTCTTGTTGCTTTTCCAAGTTTTGACTGACTTCTCCTTATAATTTGCCTGCTTTTTTTTTTTTTTCATTTCAAGGTCCTCAAGTAATTTCCAGAAGTTATAGGTACAATCAGTGAAAGAGATGAGCTGTACTGGGGGCCTCTCACATTGCCATAAAGGAACCAGAACTGCTATATAATTTTTTAAAAGCTATGAAGCAAACAAAATTAAAACAACGCAATGTGGAGGTGCATAAATATATGATAAAGCAATTTTTAAATAAAAGCAAGAGAGCGATAGACATGACATTCAACCACTGGCCCCCTCTGTGGGAGGCAGGGGGTGGCCTTTTGGAGAAAGTACAGTGTTGTTAAGTTTTGACACTGGGTGGTGGGTTCATGGGTGTTCAGGTCATTATGATACTTCATGACCTACACAGCTTACATATTCTCTTATATGTGTCAAAAGTGACCTAATCTTAAAATGAAAGAATTTTAATGGTCTATATGGTTTAAAGAGTTTGGCCACCCATTGTTTAACTGTCCTTTTTCATTTCTACCAACTGAGAGACACATTGAGAGGAAATATTTTGTTCTTCTTAAATATGTTTAAGGCTCACTTGTCTTAAAAGGATGAGTAAGGACTACTCTTCAAAAAAGGTCTTAGGAAAATTCACAGGATGTTTCATTGTATATAATAGATTAAAGTTATTTCTAACAGCATCTGTACACATACCTACACATGTTGGTTTTCTCCATTTCCAAAGATAGCCCAGCCTCTGAATGCTCATGTCAAAAACCAACACAGGTGGGAGGTTTCTCTGTAAACACCCCTGCGCTGTGTCTAGGCAGAAGTGGTTTAGATAATCCACCTATGTAGTCTTACAACTATCCATTTCTGAATGGGAGAAATACAAGAAAGGTTAGGACAAGATTATTAGGGTCAGAGAAATAATGATAGTTCATATCTTTGTGTGAGGCCCCATAATTTCAATCAACTACGTCTTTTTGCCTGCTTGTCATCCTACTTCTGAGTCTTAACTCATTAACTCACGCAGCTTCTCACAGTAAAAACTTTTTATCAATTCTCTTTGCCTTTTTTCTAAGCTCTTCCTGTGCCATTTTTCTAGCTTGACCCAAGAGATAACCCAGCAGCAAGACAGATTTTTATCCTAAATATCAGGTAGACCTTCCATCTCTTTTTTTCTAGTAAGGCAGCTGAGTTTTCTCCTGCCTTTGCTTAGCTTGCAAAGTGAGGCAAGTAGGGTAGAGAAGGAATATGCCCAAAGCCCTTTCCAAAGTGACAGGCAGGAAAATTGGTTGGCCTTTTCTACTGTACACAAAAGTGAACTGTTGTCAAGTTCTATAGGTCCTTCCTGCCTAAGAAGTGAGTCTACAGGCTATTCCTTGACAAAGCTATAAGCATTTAGAGAGAAAGAGGATGAACCTAGTGGATGTGAAGCCAGAGTATGTCGGGGACTCCCCTTCCTGCCTGCCCTCTCTTTCCCCATCAAGATTTCCTCACCCCTGACCCTTATCCCTGCAGGTCTCTCTCAGCCCAGCCTGTCATGCATAAGAGCAAATGCTCATGTTAGATGAGGTGGGGCTTCTGCACAATCCTCCTATAGTCAAAATGATAATGATAATCATACAATCATTTATTGATTGCTTTCTATATACCAGTCACAGTGCAAAGTATTTGACAAGCGTGGTTTCATCTGAGGTTCACTACTTTACACCCTGCATTTTATCACATCTCCTCACAAATGAGGAAAGTGTGTCTTAGAATGGGATTCTTAAAATCAGCCAGTCTACTACCCAACAGCAGACAATGAGGGCCCTGCAGATGGCTTGGGGACTGATCCCCAAATGTAAGGCCTTTACAAGATTCCAATAGAGAACTCAAGCCCAATTCTTTTGACTTGTTTTTACATACAGTTAAGGGTTGCTTGCTAGCAGTCCCATCATTGTGTAATTAAGGGTATCTTCAATTTGGTTTTCATAAACTAAAATGAGCTCATTACTAGAGTTTATCACTCATTCTAATCCAATGTTTTACCGAAAGGTAGGAGCTCCACCATTGCAGCATTGTTCCACTGTCCTCAAGCAAGTGCAGAGTTTGAAGAACCACAATTTTTAGGTATCCGCCTTTGTCTTGAATTGACAAGCGAATCTATTACTGTTTCCTTGCTCTTGAGTGATATCCTACTGTTATATCATTATTTATATAATTTGTTGTAAGCTCTCTTAACTCCATAGTGAGTGGTAAGAAATATTGACATATTTTCAACTATTATTTTCCAAGAACTAGATTGAAGGAATGCATGTCATATTAGGCTAAACCAAATGAAATTGCCTGTATTCAACCATTTTTACCTTAGGTTAAACCATGTGAAACTGATTCCCTTCACCCATTTTAGACCTACAAAAATGACAGTTTCATATGGTTCAGCCTACTAGTACAAACATAAATCATTCTTACCTCGTTTGCTAGACAATTGTATGCATAATTTCCTCCCAACTTATGGGTCCAGATGCCACTTAATGGGCAATAGTCTGCTAATGAATTTGTCCTATCTAAATGACTTGTAACATGCTATTATTATATATATAGTTAACTGTAAGTAAATTGCTATTATTTTGTTTGCATTTTTTTTCTATGATCCAAGATCTTGATTAAAGCTCATATTCTTTCTTTATCAGTTGTTCATTTATCTTTCTCTCTTGTTCCTTATCATCCCCTGATTCCTTTTCCACTGTGAAGTGGAATAGACAGGACAGGAGGATCTTGGCATCTTCTGTGCCACCTAAATAGACCCTAGCTAAAGAAGCTTAAACAGCATGACTATAAAGGTCAAGAGGTTTTTCAAGTCCCACAGCTAGTAGGTGTGGATTCAGGACTCACATCCAAGTCAGTTTGCCTCACAGAATGGAGGTTGTGATACATGTTTTGGAAGATGGCGTTTATACCCCTACGATTCCTTGAGCAAGCCCAGATTTCCTTGACATCTCTTTGGGGGAATTAGAGCACCATCATTTATTGAGTGTCTGCTTTATGGCCACCACTCTTCTAGGTATGTTAGGCCAGACCTCATGAATAGCATAACAAATGCTTGGAGGTTGGAATCATTAATTCAGATAGGTGGAGAAGTAGGCTCACAGGCTTGAATACCAACTCAGCATTGCAGAACCAGTAGGTTAGAGCAGAAAGCAAACTTCAAAACCCATATGAATGTTCATCATGCTGCTTTTTATTTTTTCCTTCCTCACCTTCCCTTTATCCCCATATTCAATTCATCATCGAATCCTATTGGTTCTACCCATAAAATGACTCTGGAATCTCTCTCTCCCATTTTCACTGCTAACGCTTGAACACTGTCTCAGCCATGGACAAAGGCAGCAACCTCCTTCCCATCTCAGTCCCTACCCATCCCCTCCATGCAGCCTCCAACTTGCTCCACAATCCTATGCCCAGATCCGACCCACCTCTTCAATGGTCCTGCAATGCTTGCAAAGTATAGAACATTCACAATCCAACTCTCCAACTGTGGAGGAGAGACTACTATTTCACAATGTGACAACTGTCTGTCCCATAGGCTGGACCTGGTCCAGAACAGATGTTGCTTTAATGTTTATTCTGCTATAAATCCACACCCCGCCTCTACCTCCTACTTTGTGCTGTTCCTGGAACAGATTGTTGTCTGGTCAAGCATGTAATTTCTTGTACCTGATAGCAGTCACATACTAGTACCCTCCCTTTACCCTGTACAATTCCTTGGAACCTGCCAAGGGGCGGTGGTATCTATTTTGCCTTACGGCCACCCAAGGCGTGTCTCATACGTAAGTTTCCCTTAATAAACTCTATTAATTACCAGGCTGCAGTGGCCAGACGCTTTCTTTGGTCTTTCCCTACCCTCCGCTTACAAAGCTGGATTTTCAGTCCCGGGAACTTTCCCTGAGTCTGCCTGTACTAACGCCCACCCACCTTCCTGGCCGTCTCTGCCCACGCTCCCTCTCCTCAGCCCTGTGACTTTCCCAGTCCAACTCCTGGGCTTCCTTGCACCTGCTGATACTCAGGACACCTGAAAGGATATATATATACCCTTTCTCCACCTGGCAAATTCGTCTTCCTTCAAGGCCCAATTCAAAGGTCACCGCCTGTGGGAAAGTCAACCCAGACTCTCCTTGACAGTTCATAGTTCCTATGTCCACAGGACTTCGTACACATTTTTAATTAGACAGTTTCTGTTAAGTGATAGAATGTTGAATGTTGTTGAAGAGTCTAATCTATCATTCCCACTTGATAATGAGACCCTGGAGAACAAAAATCATATTGCATTTATCTTTGGATTGCCAGCATTCAGAGAAGTGCCTAGCATAAGGTCAGCACTCGATAAATATTCATGAATGTACGGAAACCCCCACGGTCGCGGGTGCACACAGAGCATACTGAGAAGCTGTTTGGTACAGAAGATTGAAAACTGACTGGGAAGAAGGATGATTGAATTCCAGTCTGGGCTTGCTCGCCAACTGACTGTGTCACCAGGGACAGCACTGATCTGGGTCTCAGTCCCCTCACTTGTAGTGGGGCAGCATCTAAATGTCCTTCCAGGGCTCACATCCAATGATCACAAGACTTGATGGCTCATCTCTACAAATATCTTTTTTTCTCACCAGAAGGAAAAGACCTTGGACATCTCGTAAGTAGAGTCATGGCATACAACCAGGAGCCTCTAGCTGAGACCCCCGTCATCAAGTTCAAGGGCCAGGATTTTAACTCCTTGAGGGGTCGTTGCCAAAGCAGAGGTCTGCTGTTTGAGGACGAGACATTCCCTGCTGAGATTTCTTCCATAGGCGTGCAGCTGCTCCAGGGAAAGGACCTCTCCAGCCTGCGGTGGAAGCGGCCGAAGGTGAGTGAGCTCCCCAGGCACACAGCCAGCTCCTGGGCCCTCTGAGCCTCCTGCCATGGTCCCTCCCACTGAAAGGACAGACCTGATACCTGGTTTGCACCTTGGGACCAAAATGCATTCTTCAGAAAAAGAAGGCATTAACAAAGCGGAGATAGGAGTATTAGGTTGTGAAAGCAACAAGTAACAGGAGGTGACAGACAGTGAACATACCAACGGCCAGTTACCATTGAGCCAAGGAACTTTGGTGCCAATAAAGCAAAGTTCTCTAGAAAAATACAATAGAAAAGGGAGTGACGCTGCCACCTGTGCCAGCCTGAACTCTGGCCACCCTCTGAAAGGGCCTGTGTCTACATGCCAACGTGCTAAACCTGGTGTTCCGTCATCCAAGAGCAGCACGCCCTTGGTAAGCACATGAGCAGCCTTTGAAAAGAATGCAGGAATCCCTGTCATAAACTGACCCCGTGACGTCACAGTGGAAGAGACCCCCTCCAGGAAGAATGGCCAGAGAGCGCCGACGGGGGTGTCACCTCAGAGAGGCTACTTTCTAGGATTCCAGGGACTGTTGGAGTACGTGAGTTTCTGGCACACCTAATGTAAGTTTGCTTCTCACTTTGCATTGAGAAAGAGTTCCAGAATTCAGAACGAAGTTCCTAAGCTTACTTAGCTTGACTATGGCCAATGGCTTCTGTATTAGTCAGGGTGCTCCAGAGAAACAGAGCCCATAGGAGACACAGGAATTCTACAGCATATACCTGATAGGAAATAACGTGGATTTATCCTATTGATACGTTTATTATGAGGAATTGACTCGTGTGATTGTGGAAGCTGAGAAGTCCCACAACCTTGCCATCTGCAAGCTGGAGACCCGGAAAAGGCGGGGGTGTAGTTTCTTTAGTTCCAGTGGGAAGGCCTGGGAAGCAGGGCAGCTGATGGTGTAAATCCCAGTCCAAGGGCAGGGGAAGGCCACCGTCCCAGCTCAGCAGTCAGGCAGAGAAGAGGCACGTTCTCCCTTGCCTCCTTTGATTCTATTTTTTTCCCATGGATGGTTGATGCTCATGGACATAGAGGAGGGCAATCTGCTTTACTGAGTCCACCAGTCACACGCTAATGTTGTATGGAAACACTCACAGAGATTCACCTAGAAACAATGTTTAGCCAAATATCTGGGCTCCCCAAGCTGACACATAAAATCAAACATCATAGTAGCTTCCTTCTGCAACCGATGGACACTTCAGAGCCTCATAGGCCCAGTCTGTCTCACAGAATCAGAAAACACCAAAGTCCCTGCCTGCTGGTGTGGTCAGTGGGGGATCGCTGACGGAAGCAGACCACCTGACTCCTAGCCTGCTTCCTGGGGGACCTGGAGCACGTGCTCAGCTCCTCTGAGCCTCACCTCACTCTGGGTGGGCCTGGGGGTCATCTGAGGAATTGCGTAAATCCTGAGCTCTACCTCGGCTGAGCTGCTAAATCCAAGTTGTAGGGGGTGGGACCCAGCAGTCCCCCTGTCTGTGATGCTCCCAGGTGATCCTGAGTCCCAGCTCAGAATAGAGGCTGCCCCCTTGCTAGTGACTTCACTACCCTGGGGTGCCCTGGCCCCCTGGCCACCGGGGAGCCGTCCCGAGCGGAGCCTTGTCGTCTTCCCGGCCACCTTTACCTACTTTCTCTGTGAGCCTTGTCTCAGTCAGCCCAGCAGAATCAAGTGCTTCTGGGTATAATTCCCATCTCTTCTGACTTGTGTTGTTTTGCTGTTTGATCATCCAATGCTTCGCAAAAGCCCAGAGTGGGGAAGGAACAGGCCGCTGAGGGGACAGGAGACTTAGAGGCTGGTTTGGGGCCCAGCTTTGACGCAGATAATTCAGTGTTGGCCCATAAGCTTGATGTTGACTATTGACTTCTGATGTGAAATAATTGCCATTTAATTTTCATAACACTGATATATCTCTCTGTTCCTAATAAGCTAAAATTTGGGCTTTTTAGTTTATTATTGGGCAAATCAGAGAAAGTTGTGCATTTACGAAATGCCTTCATGGCATTTATTGAAAGGATATAAATTCTTTGGCTCACGTAAATACTCTTTTATATTATGAGATACCTGACATGAAACCACCCTGGAATCCTGCATTTCTAGGGCAAACCGTATTTGATGATAATGGGTTCGTCTCATTATTTATTGTTTATTCATTTGCTGGGTGTTTTATTCAGGTGGATTTCCGTAAGTGAAGTGGGGCTGTAGTCATATGTGTTCTTTGTGTTTTCTTCTCTCTGAGGTCGAGCACCCAGGCTATGCTGGCTGCTTTAAATGGTGGCAGGGTCTATTTTTTCTTCTTACCTTTTTTTTTTTTTTTTGACATTGAAACTGTAAGTGACAATGAAATTGTCTATTCTCTGAAAGTTTGAGACAACTCAAGCAGGAGAATCGTGTGTACTCAGAAGCCTCTATAGAGATGTTAGGGAGATATGCTTTGATCATTTAATAATACAATGATCCAAGGCTATTAATCTTTCAGGTTATTTACTAACTTGAATGACTTGAGGCCATGTTAATTTTCATCAGACAATCATCAGCATTTTAAAATTGATTAGTATAGAATTTTACATCATGTTTTTATATTGCTGTAACCCCATTTTTACTTCCACTTTTATTTCGGTTTCTCTACCACAATTGCTAAAGTTGGGTCTATTAAAACCTTCTCCCCCAAACAGAACAATTGATCTGCTTTATGGATTTTCCTGTTTTTCTATTTCATAATTCGCTAATTGTGCTTTGTTATCACTTCCTTCCTCCTACATTTGCGAGGTTCTTTTTGTCTTTTTCTTTCTAATATCTTTGACTGCTTAATTAATGTTTTTATTCTGTGTTGTTGAATAATGAATGACTTTGAGGCTCTGGGTTTGTCTATGGCTCTTGCAATTTTGCAAATGTTGCAGAAGGAGGGGATCAATATTTATTGAACATGTACCCTGCCCGACACTGTGCTAAGTATTTCACATCCTTCCTCATTTGTAAAATGGAAGGACCCCGGCTTTGCAGAGCTGTTGGGAGATAATCTGTGAATAAAGCACTTCGTCCTTAGTAAGAGTTTAATCGTGGCAGCTCATACCTTGATCACTTCATCAGTTGAGTGTCTCATTTTACACACAAGGAAACTGGGGCTCAGCAAAGCAAAGGAGGTTACTCAGGGTCACCCAAAGAGCAGCAATGCAGGGCAGGAATCCACATCACATCTGTCTGAACTAACTCTTGAGCACACACACCGCCCCCCGACCCCCACCCCACCGAATACTGGGAAAAAAGCAGGAAAAAACAGTGAAGAAGAGCTGTCTTGTGGGCGGGTCAAGAAAGCTGAGCCACATTGACTTTGTTTCTGGTCCCAAAAGCCCAGGGCCTCTAGCTTCTTTAATTCCCGTTAGTGGAGTGTCTTAGCATCCCCTCCAGACAGCAAGCCTCCATTGGGACCTTACTTCCTTCTTCCTGTAGAAGGGGAGGGGACAGCTAAAGCTGTTGAAGTGCCCCAAGGTATTTAGAAACTGGGAGAGTCACTCCCTCTGCAGCCCTGTGCAGAGTTCTGCACTACTGGCTTGTGTTGGGAGAGATCCCAAGTTCTGCCCAGCTGTGGGGACAGCAGAGGGTTGGCATTGGTTCTTCCACCTCAAGGGCCTGGACCTGAGTTCACCTCTCAGGCCATCTGAGAGAGCTGGTTATTTGTAGGGAAGGCAGTGAGAGGAAGTGCAGTGAGGTGATTTCCCCACATGCACCAGCTCACCTCTGTGTTTGCAGACGTGCACACCTTTGTTTGCCTTTTGGTGGCTCCACCAGCAAACCTGTAATTTACAAAAAGCTGGCAGATCTCACAAGGCAAGGGACTCTATACATTCATGGCTATTGAATAAATGAATCTCCTTCTACTTTGCAGCCCTACTCTCTGGGGACTTATTTGTCAATGTGAAAAGAAATGATACAGGCACAATAGCAAATTATGCAAACTTTTGCAATGGAAATCCTGGAAGAGCTGCATAGAGAGGATGCCCAGGATAATCCTGTAGGCTTCTAGTAGGGGACAAGCCTAGAGGCTGGTAAAACTAGGGCAGGAGCCAGACCTTCGGCTCAGTGTTCCCCCCAAGTGACTGGGGAGCCCTTCAGGAACTCTCACTGTCCTCATGTCTGCTGCCAGTTCCCAAAATTCTCCCCAGACATTGCAGCATTGCAGGATCTTCTAGCAACCCCCTTTCTGTGGCCAGAAGGTGCTTTGTGTGTTGAAGATTGGGAAAGAAGGGACACGGAGTAATAGCCCCCAACATGAGGGTCCTGGGATCTTCCACTCAGTCTGTGAGTTAGCCAGGGAGCCAACAGGATCTGAGTAATGCATATCCTATATCCTGTACAGCACATGGCTGGACCTGAACCTGGGGCCCACAAGGTCAACGCTCACTTCTAAAAGATGACATTTCACAAGGAAATCTTCATTATGTTTATAAAAGTTTCCTCTAATAAATGTATCCTCTTCTCTTTTTTCCTCTTGTTTATAACCTCCTAATAAAACACTGCTGGTTAGGACCAGGATGGCTATTTGATGGAAGGATCCTGAGTCCTTATTTATGTTATCCCTTCCTGCACTTTGCTCGGGCATTTATCGCCTATCTCGTCAATCACGTACGCACACCTTTGATATCTGCCTTCCTGATCACAATAAAACCCGCAGAATGAGGGGAACTTCTCTCACTCAGATTTTAAGCACCTATTTAAGCATTAACCTCTGTCTCTTGAAGACAAAGTGAGTGATGTCTTGGGTTCCCTCCTGGAACACAGAGGAATGAAAGATGCTCACAGCTTTTCTTTCTCTCTCCTAAGGAGTTATTAATGGGTAGATCACAGCCTCACTTCATTCTGGAAGGTGCCAGTAGATTTGACATCCAACAAGGTAAGGCAGGTAAGAATTCAACCTTTTCTTGCCTGGCCCTGGACGGAGGCAGGCTTCTCAAAGTCAGCCTCCGGCTGCAGAAGGGTGAGGGTGGTACCCACTGGGACCCTCAGCTGCTGAGAGGACAAGGCCAGGCTTCTCAG
This sequence comes from Lyroderma lyra, assembly GCA_004026885.1. NCBI lineage: Eukaryota > Metazoa > Chordata > Mammalia > Chiroptera > Megadermatidae > Lyroderma > Lyroderma lyra. Next base: position 56,911 of record PVJL010004699.1, on the reverse strand, counting down.
CGCTGCTGTGCATGGCCTGCTCCCGCCCAGCCCTACACCCTGCAAGTAGGCTCAGCAATGGTGTGCAGGGCCTTTGGGGTGAGGAGTGATCAAAGCCGGGGAGAAAATCAACACAAGGTTTAGTCTGAGCGCTGAGTAGAGAGAAGCATCAGCTGCTGCAAGATGGGAAGGAAAGAGAGACCAAACCAAGAAAGAGGAAGCAAACATTTATTGAGCTTCTGCCATGACTGTGCCAGATACTGTCCATATGCTAGTTCCTTTATGCCTTGCAGCATCCCCACTGTGTCTACGTGGAAACGAGGAGTCCAAGAGGTAAAATAGTTTCCTTAACGTTACATAAGCAGTAAGTGGCAGAGTTGAGCTTGGATCCAGGGCTATTTGACTCCATCCCACCTATCAGACAGCCGTGGGGCAAAGTTGTTGCTAAGGGCTGAGCAGTGTGCACAGGGCAGAGGAGGGCCTGCCTCCAAGTCTCCTTTCTCAACAGGGAAGAAAAACAAAAAACAAACAAACAAAAAACACATTATTCAGCAAAAGGTGTATGGGCTCTGCTAGCAAAGACCCGTGAAACTCATGGGGTGGGGCTTTTAGGTACGTGCCATTGGCCTCTCATGCTTGGCTCGTGTCCCCTCTCAGGAGATTGCTGGTTCCTGGCAGCGCTGGGCTCCTTGACACAGAATCCACAGCATCTGCAGAACATCCTGAAGGACCAAAGCTTTTCCTACGAGTATGCGGGGATTTTCCGTTTCCGGGTACGTGCAGCGCTGGGATGCTTCCACGCGGGTTTCTCTGTGAGCACAGGGAGGTGACTATTCCCTTGGTCTGGCAGCCTGCAGTGTGGAAAAGACACTTATGTGTTAGTAAATCTGCATAGTTCCAAAAAAAGGATTTGAGTTCATGATCTGGCAACACATAGGCAAGACGAGAGTTAAAATACTTTCATGTATATTTTTTAAAAGGCAGAAACAATCAGCAGAAGTAAAGGGTCATTGATCAGGAACCCTGTACATCATGGGGCTTTTATCTTTGTCTATTTCTGTTATAGCTTGTTATTTTGATCACAGTAGCTTTAGAGGAAGATGTAACATCGGGTAAAATAAGCTCTCCTTCATTTTCATTATTCTTTCCTCAAAAAATATCTTGGTAATTCTTGCACATTTATTCTGAGATGGGAATTTTAAAATAATTTTGTCTAATTAAAAAGAAAAGCCGCTATGCTACAGAGTTGAGCAGCATTAAATTTATGTATCAATTTGGAAAAATTACATTTCTATTAGGTTAAGGATTCTCTCCAGAAACATGGCCTATCTTTCCATTTACTCAGAACTATTTTTATGCCCTTCAATAAAATGTTATAGTTATACTTTCATATTGGTGCCACATCCTTCTTGGTGGATGTATTCTCAAATGTTTTATAGTTATGTAGCTTATGAGAATGAGATTATCCCCTTCATTTCTAACTAGAAGTTGCTGAAAAGAGAAAGCTACTCCTTATTGTATATTAAATTATATACGGAGCCACCTTACCAAATTACTCTATTTGTTCTGATTTTTTTCTTTAGCTGAGTGTGGGTGTTTTAGGTATCTAATATTACCTGCAAATGAAGATAATAATTGTCTCTTACTATTTCTAGAACCTTACTCTTTTGCCTTGTCACCTTGGTTTGAACCTCACGATTTTGAATAAGAGGGACAAGGGCAAGATCCTTCCTTCTCTGCATTTGAGTAACTTTCCCGGCACACTGGTTGTTTAAATATGCTGTTTGATACAATTTGCTAAAAATTTTATTAGCATTTTTACATTTATATCATATGCAGAATGGGATCCTAGTTGTATTTTTTTATTAGGCTTGAGTTAAGCTTTTTTAAGTGAACCCACTGAGCTTTACATTCTTTGATCTGAAATAATTTGATCAATGGTGTTAATCATTGGCTACCTATGCTTTGAATATAAAGTGGACACTAATTAAATCACCTGGACCTGCCTCCTTTTTAAATGTGATTTCTTTAATGTGTTCAATGGCTATTCATCTGCTGGGGACTCTTATTTCTCTCAGAGTTAATACTTAAAAAAAATTTTTTTTGGGGGGGAGGGTCCTGGAAAACCAACTTTTCTTTCTATACTTCCAAATTTATTGCTGAAAGGTTACTGATGTGATTCTCAGAAAATTCATTTAATTTTCTCCCATTTGTGGTTAAATCTACTTTGTCAATCCCAGTGCTATGTTTTTATTTTTCCTGTTTTTCTTGATCTAGCCTTTCTTAATCCAATCAGTGTGTTTGTTGTGCTGGTTTTTGAACGAATGAACTTTTGGTTTTTATTATTCTTTCTATTCTTTTTGGAGGGGATGGGTTGTTTTCCATATAATTACCTTCCATTTATTTTCATGAATTCCTACTTACTTTCTCTTCCTTAATTTTACTATTTTCTGAAATTTCACACTTAATATTCTCAGTCTTTTTTAATAAAAAGCTTGAAGACTACAAACAACATTTCATCTGAGGTCTTCTTCATATCGATAGGTTTTGATATAACATATCTTACTTTCATTAATTTTAATTTGAAGACAACATATTTTTAGTTTTGATTAAGTTTTGTAAGGGGTGCTCTTTTGGTTGTGGAGTTTTAGATTTGTTAAATTATGGTCAGAAGATATAATTCATAAAATCTACATTTTGGGAATTTATTCAAGTTTTATTTAGGGCCCAGTCCACCACAGTTTTTGTAGATGTTTCCTGGACATACAAGAAGAATATATATTATCCAAAGGTCATGAGTTTATATGTGGAATCAAGATTTCTCATTTGCAGAGCGTGTTATCGGCAACGATCGCTTTAATCTTTGGCGTGCTTTTTGTCTGTGTGATTTTTCAAATTCTAAAAGAGGTGACGTAAGTTGAAATTCTTCCCCACAATTATAGTTTGGAGGGTCCCACTTGTGTTTTCAGATGTTTTGGCTTTATACTTGACCTGCTCCGTTTTGGTGCCAAAAATGTATGTTCTTGCTATCTGGTTATTGGAATAAAGGTTACAAATATCCTTCTTTGTTATGTGAAATGCTTTGAGCCTTGAATTCCTCTTTATCTGACATTTATATTGCTACTCCAGCTTCCTATTATTTACATTTCTCTGTTCTATCTTTGCTCACCTCTTCACTATCGATTTCATTGTCACTACACGTTATGTTTCTTGCACGAAGCATATTTAAAACTCATTGTTCACCATTGTCTCTTTCACCCTTCATTTCCCCTTGTCTTAAGAATTCTGTTCTAATTTCATCCTTACTAGGTAAAAGTAATCCCTGGAATACTTTCCTCAAGTTACATGAGTGTTTTTCACTTGCTCTTCCTTAAGAATGATATTGTGGTTGGGTTTAGGATTCTTGGATCACATTCCCTTCTCTCAAGAGTCTACAAACCTTATTTCATTTTCTTACAGCTTCCCATGTTGCAGAAAAAAAATCCGGTGTTAATCTGTGCTCTAGACTTTGTACGCAGCATGGTTTTTCAAACTGCAAGTGTAAAAGAGAATTCCTTTTCTTGGTGTTCAGAAATTCCTCTAGAAGGTGTCCAGATTATGCCTTTTTAAAGTTAACCTTGCCTGGAATTCAGTGAGTCCTTCCTTTGTGAAGATCTGCCTCTTTTCTCTGCTCAGCTAAATTTCCCTCCATTATTGCCACGTGTCCTCCTTCATCCTCTTCCCCCTTCCTATAGTCCAATCATTTGCACCCTAGGTCTTTTAATAAGCACCCGGGTGGCACTGATGTTGCTGGTCCAAGGATCACACTGAGGAATGAACTAGAGGATGCAGGGTTCAGCAGCATCTGAGCTGGCCTCGGGCCTGCAAGTGTTGGTAGAGTGACAGGTGGTTAGGACAACATGAGGCCCATGCAGGACACACTCTGCCCTCCTGCTCTCCCACAGTTCCCTAGAAGCAGCTGCAGTGCTGACCTTTGTACATCTCTTCTCATCACTCAAAGCTTGGGTACTGCTCTCAGGAGAGGGCTCAGTTCCCGTGCAACTTGGCTGCTCTGTCCAGGACATTTATGGTTTCCCTCAGACACTTGGGTATTGGTAAAATGACACAGCATGCTTCTTGGAAGGTGCAGACATTATCCAGATGCCAGCCCTCCTCACCCAGGGAGGTGGACCAGGAAATACAGTTCTGTGGCCTCATTCTTGACTACCAGTTAGGTCATTTGCATCTCTCTGGGGACAATGACCTAATCTGATATTTCTTTTTTATAGGGAGAGCAAGTTTGGTGGGGAAAGATGGAGGGGAAGGTAATTTGTAAGGGAAAACCAATCAAAGGAGTGCATTCGAGCCAGGACTCACTCATTCTTGATGGCCTACTCTGCACCAAGCACTACCTTAGGTGCTGACCAAAAAGTCTATTGAAAAACAGTTCCTAGTTTCAAAACTATGATCTCACCTTCACAATCATAACCCAATCATAACCCCACAAGGCAGTTCTTACTCTTACCACCACAGACGAGGAAACAGAGAACTAAGAGTGTTACCCAATATCTGTTGCTCAGATAACTAAAAGAAATTCCAGGACACAAGCACAGTTCCACTGATTGATGACTGTGTACTGTAACGTTGCTATCCCATTAAACCCAAATCCAGATTGGGCTGTTTTACTAGTCCCCACTTCTAGGAGCTGGGATTAGCTTTCGTTGGTGCTTTAGTCACATGTCATGCTCTCCCCTTGATAACATCCCTGTTGGCTTTCACCTACACATCTTATTGCCATAGGGACCTGAACCGACAGTGGCACCAGAACCAGCTGCGGTGCACGGGTTCAGTAGTGACCATGGAAACACCTTTGCTTTGTCTCCATCTCTGCTTTCAAAGTACATCTTCAGCTGATGCAACAGCCCAACATCTGGGATGTCCAGCTGTGGAAAAGGCCATGTGGATGGCTTCCTGGCACTGCTGAGCAGGTGATAGATTGCACCGCCCAGCTTTACTTCGCGTCCACCTGTCAGACTTGCCTTCATCAAGGCTCAGGCCTGAAGCCGGAAGCCCGCCCCGTGAGGAGGCTCCGAAAGGCTGGCTTTGTTACGGATTTTCCTCATTTGGCGGAGTCCCGGGTGAACCATTAAGAGTTGAATGCTGACGATTAAAACAGTCTGTTTCGGAGAGGAGCATCTGCTTCCTTCGCGCTCCCAGCAGGAGCCGTGCCAGCCGCTCGGATGTCAGGGCCAGAGCAGGGCTGTCCCCGCTCCGTTCTCCTGAGCACTTCCTCATTCAGCCTCCCCGCCTTCGCCCGCACTGTCCCTGTCACCTGGGACGCCTTCCCTAGCCTGTCCCCCCCTGCTCAGGCCCATCCTCCTTTCTCATGCTTTAGCTCCCGGTCGGCTCTGCTTCCCCAAGGACAGCGTTGTCTGCCATTCCTCTTTGCTATTCAGGGTCTGCTTTCCTCATTGCCATTTTGTGCACAAGCTGGACCTGGACACTCATGTTTGGAGCTCACCAAGGACTTGCCAAAGTGAGGCCAGAGTTGATCGAAAATGGGACTCATTTTTTCCACCTGCCAGTCAAGATGACATGCCTGTCACCTATCCTTCAACACAGGATGAGATTTGTTCTGGATAGAGTTAGGTTTTGCATCGTGGGGGTCACGGGGCAAAGGTCATTATCCTTTGGCATGGGTTGAGGGTCCAGGAGCTCCCACCTGCCCCAGTTCTCCTGAGCTGTATGTTCATCTCTCTTGCAGTTCTGGCAGTGCGGCCAGTGGGTGGAAGTGGTGGTCGACGACCGCCTACCTGTCCTGAACGAGGCGTACCTCTTCGTGCATCCTCGCAACAACAACCTGGAGTTTTGGCCCTGCCTGCTGGAGAAAGCCTATGCCAAGTAAGAACAGGCTGCCCCTTCACCCTGGGCCTTGCCGCTGGCCCTGCCTGCCCAGTGTCTTGCCCTGACAGATGCTCTCCATCAGCTGGCCCTGAGATTTTGGGCAGATTTGTTGAATGCAAGCAATGTCCCTGGGAGCATCAGAGGCTTTGCCACCTAGCTGGCTGCCCTTCATAAGCAATCACTGTGTGCAGGGCCATTGGGAGGGACCCAGAGATACTGAGTGAGGGGTGGGCGGGGCAGGGCTGGACAGAGATAGGCACTGAAAATGGTTTTATTGCAAGGGCTGGTATAAGGGTCCAAATAAAACATCATGGTCATAGTCTGCTGAGAGGGCAGAGGACTCAGAGAGAGTCAGGTTGAGGAGGTAAAGAGAAGGTGGCATTGAGGAAGGCCTTGAAGGATGGATGGATAGACTTTCAGCAGGGGGAGAGGAGAGATAGGAGGGAGGCATCCCCAGCAACAGGAATGATTTGAGCAGAGAGCTAGAGGTAGGACAGTTTCAAGTGAGGTGGGGGCAGTGGGGGTCTCATGTGGATGCTATGGGATTGCATTTATGTGGGGAGTGCGGGGCAGAAGTTTCTTGTTATTACATGATCCGAACACCAGGATTCAGGGCCTATCTTCTGGTGTTGACAAGCTCAAGGACTATAAACACCTCAGTTCACATGTTTTACTTAGACTCTTTGGATTGCTTTTATTCAACAGATGTCTATTGAGCATTTAACCATAGACCAAGCTCTGTGGTTGGCCCTGGGATACACAAGTGGTTGTGTGTGTGTGTGTGTGTGTGTGTGTGTGTGTGTGTGTGGTTGTCCTCATTGTTGTAAAGACCCACAAGGTGAGGGATGTATCAGAGTTAGAAATCACCAGGAGACAAAAGGACAGAGGACCACACCTTTCAGGAGAAAATGGCCAGTGGAAACTGAATCAGGTTTTCCAAAGATGGCCCTAGTCAACCCTTCATTTTATGAAAGGGGAAGCCAAAGCTTTGAATAGTGATGTGATGGCAGGCGTAAGTATCTAGCTTGAATCTGCTGAGGTTTTCAGTCATTTGACCAGGAGACATCATTTAGCAAGACTGAAGACCCTGCCCAATGTTGTCCTGGGTCCTGAAGAGTGGTGACAACCCCACAGACTATCTAAGTCGCTGTCTTTATGGAGGTCAAAATCTAAACAGCAAGACATCTCAAACCTTTTTTTGCATTCTTTCTTCCTAGCCAACTTGCAAAAAACTAAAGCACTTGCTCATTTCCAGTATCTAGAAGAGCTGTTCATTAGCATTTGAGAACAAAGCCCAGGTAACAGCCAAGGTCGTGGAACCAATCCGTAAGATTGGGCAGGTTAATTCACATCTGAGCCACTTACACGAACTCTACCATTACCCCTCCAGTCTGGAGTCAGGCCTCACTACTTCAGGGCCTTGTTTTTCCCGTGTGAAAGTAGGGGAGCCCGGCAGTTCTCAGGGAGGATTAGAAAGCTCGCAGAATGAAATGATGGCTCTGACCCCATTTGTTAACAGCTGACCTGAAGCAATCATTCAGTTTGAAAGGAAATGGAAAACCAGGCTGGAATGGGAATCCACATTCCACTGCCTAGAGAAATCTAGCAGAGGATGAAATGTTTCAAACTATTGGGCTGTTTAAAAGCTTCTCCTTCCATCCAGAGAAGGAAGTTAGAGAATACAGGAATGAATGAAATAGAATTATAGCATGTCGGGGCCGGGAGCAGCTGCTGTCAGCATCAAACCCTTCCTTCCTCTTTGAGATATGAGCCACCTGAGGCTCAGAGAGGCGAAATGACTTGCCCAGGGTCACAGGGTTTTTGCAGCCACGCTGGAATGAAACTATTCTCCCTAGTCACGTGCTTTGCCATCATCCCTTTACAGTGCCCGTCCGATTGGAGAAGGATATATGTCTTTTTGCTTCTTTGGAACTCATTAGGGACCACAGCACAAACATGGAGAACCCATCTGTCCAGGTGGAGATGACCCTCTTTCCTTCCAAGTGTGTAGGCAGTACTGAGTGAGCATGTGGATTGTAACCTTCCAACTGTCCTATTGGCTGGGGCATCTGGAAATGCATTGGTCAAGACCCTCTTGGTCAATGTTTGCAGATGTTCCCCCTGCAGTCATAAAACAGAGGGGAGATTGGGGGATAAGGTCTGGTCAGCTGTATATCATCCCTCATAGAATCTCTGCAGTTAAGAATTGCAGCACCTCAGCATCGTTTCTGGCTCTGATTTAGACATCTGACTTCTTCCCTCTTTCATATCATTTCTGGGAAGACAGACATTTCTCCAAAATGAGGCTGAAGGCGAGGGGTGAGAATAAAGCTGTCTCAGAATTCCTGGGTTCAGGTGACAACGCGCAGTGACAGGTGTGGTGAACACTGCTCTCCTTAGCTTTCCTTCCCTTTCTGTCTCCTGTCAGCAAAGGGGATAAGAATAGCTGCCCCGCTCCCAAAGCCTCAGCAGGATTCGTGATCTCGTGCTTGTAACACAGAGAGAGAGCTCCTTGACAACCCCTCCCCACCTGCTGATGCTGGGACAGGCTTCGTGGGCAAGGCAGGAGACAGTGAGAGAAGCCCGTGGCAGACACCAAGAAGGGGGCTGCTGGCCATGGGTCCTGTCCCTTGCATCAGGTGTCTCTGTGGTGACTGCAGAATGGTGAGAGCTCAAGATATCAGGTGAGGCCTGCAGACACTGAGGCAGTGGGCCCAAAGTGACGACGGGACAGCTGCTTTTCTGGAGTGGCTTTGATGCCACCCTCTTTGAAGCCAGAAAGGGCCCCGAGTGTATCTCTAGAAATGGGCTGTTGCCGTGCGGTAAGCATGCTGATGGGCTCAGAAATGGGTTCCAGAAGGCCAGTCTTTGTGAACTTCCCGTGCCCTCAGCAAAGCCCTTTTAATCTAGGACTAGGAGCCAGAGTATCTGTGGGAAATCAAGAAAGGCAGACATTCAGAATCAACAGGGCATAATCATGATCAAAGGTAGGCTTTGCGGTTGACTAAGCAAACATCCTGGAGATAAGAGTCTAGTACCAGACAGAGCCCTGGGTCAGAGAGAGGGAGGGAGGGACAGATAAGATTTAGAACCAGTTTGATAACAAGTGGATGATAGTTTCTGTGGAATGACTTTTGTTCTGTATGTCCTTAGCTTTCTTCAATAAAAGACTTTCTAAACCATACATGGCATTTGTGCCTGGGATGGCTTCCTGCTTCTTGGGGCTGCTTGATACATATTTGCTGAAGTGAATTTACATGAATTCTAGTGATAGCCAGGAGAGAATGATAGAAGTGGAGAAAGGGTGAGAAAGGAGTGTCTGGGGTTCCCCAGAGCTGTTCTAGGTGGAAGGCTGAGAGCCAGGAAGAGAAGAGTCTTGTCCAAGGTCACAGGCCCCATTAGAGGCAACTGCATGGGTGGACCCAGGCCCCTGGCCCCTCTATGACTTTGTAGGAGCATCCTTACTGCCACTGGCCTGGCATCCTCACCTGCGTTACCTTCAGGAAGGTTGACCTGTCTCCTTGATGATGCCGAGGAGATAACTCTGAGAATGGGAATGGGAATTCTGGAGCAAGGTTTGGACAGAGTGAGAACAAAGGTGGCTTGTGGCCACATCGAGGATCAGGGTTGTTGACTGTGAGCTCTTTGAGGACAGGAAAGGGGTCTCATTCATCCTTGAATACTCAAGGATGAGTATGCCTAACACAGTACCCTGCACACAGGAAACACTTACCACCATTGTTAAACAGAATGGGAACCAGTGGATCCCCATCATAATAATATCCAATACGTGTTAAGGGCTTGCCATGAGCCAGTCACTATACTAAGTCCAACGCCATGAGGTTCTAAGTATCTTGTCAAAGGTCAAGCAGCTAAATACATGGTGAGGTTGGGGTCTGACCCCTGGCCTGTGCTCCAGCACCTACAACTCCTAACCTCTACACCAGGGCTGGGCAAGACGTCGATCACCAAGCAATGTTAGGATGACCACCTGAATTAAGAAAAATGTGTAGTAGCAGACACCACATTATGCCATTATTAGCATTATTGTTGCTAGTGCCCCCCTCCTTATAAAAAAATCATGTCATAACTGGAAATGTGTGTGTGTGTGTGTGTGTGTGTGTGTGTGTGTGTGTTGTTGGATTCTATGATTGGCAGTGGACTTTTTTTTTAGAAGACACTTTGATTATTACATTGTGTAATGAAATAAATACCTAGTGGACCACGACACTTGGAGAAAATTACAAGTAGCTCTTGCCCTAAAAACTTCTGCCCAGGCCTGCTCTACACAATACTGCCACGCACGGGGCTGCCCGTGGGAAAGAGGAGGGTGAATGGCAGGTGGGGGGCCGTGGCCCGGGGTGGGTCAGGCCACATGTGTTTTTCACCTGGGAACGGTATAGATCACAGGTGTGCAGGCTCCCTGCAGTGTGTCACCCGGGGCACCACCGGGGGTTCGGTCTGACTTTCCCCTCCTAGGTTTCATGGGTCCTATTTCCACTTGCATGGAGGCTACCTCCCTGATGCCCTCGTGGACCTCACAGGAGGGGTGGTCACCAGCATCAACGTGCACTCCCCCACTTCCGACCTGGTTATGATGGTGAAGACAGCTGCCAAGGCGGGCTCCCTGATGGCCTGTGCCACCCCAGGGGGGGTGAGTAGAACAAAAAATTCCCTTTGAATTGGTTCAAGCCTGACCCATTTGGCTGGGGAGGGGACTGGCCAAGGAGAACTGTCACTGCGCTTTGCTGAGGTCATGTCATCTAATCTTCATGACAGCCCTCCCTCTGAGACAGGGATTGCAGAATTCATTTACAGAAGAGGAAACGGGCTCAGAGAGGCCACATGAACTGTTCCCCATCACACAACCAGCACGAGGCTGAGCAGGGCTTCAAACGTTGCTATCTGACTCCAAAGCCTTTGCCTAGTGCTTCCCCGTGACCGGGACCAATGGCTCCCGAGTGACCAATGTTTGTGGAGGAGGAGTGGCGGGGGTTAATTCTCCTTGGCTCTAACTGTAAATGCAGCATCCCAAGGGTAGAGTATCCCATTTTGAAAAGCCTAAACAACCCTCCAAATCACCTGAGTTTGTTCTGAGACAGCCAGCTCCCTGTCCATGAGGACACTGGGTCATTCTTTAAATATGTGGGCTTTGAGTTACATATCCCTTATCTGACCACCTCGAAACTAAGATGTGCTTTAAACCCCTGCTCCTCATAGCACGGGGGTAGAGGGCACCCTCAGCAGACATGTATTGTGCTGTGTCTCACGGATAATGAGTGAGGGCAGGAGCAAACAGCCCCCATCCTCAGGGCTCTGTGGGGGTCTGTCAGTAATGGGGAGGTCTCTCCAAGTATGAAGTGCCTTGGACCTCAACCGCTCTGCAGCCTTCCCACTCTGCCTCCCTCTCCACAGGAGCATTCTGCAGGTATATGCCATCCAGCCATGGCTCAGCTGCTGATGGAATTGTACTTTTCTCTTTCTTGGGAGAGCCTGTGCAGATTTAATTCATGGTCTGTTTTCCTCCTCTGAAGCCAACAGGTGAGAACTTGACCATGGAGAATGGCCTGGTGAGTCAGCATGCCTACACTGTGACCGGAGCTGAGCAGGTAGGACTCCATGCACCGGGCCTCCGTGTTCTTGTTCAAATAAGGGTCAGAAGTGCATGCCTTCCAGAAGCCCAGCGAAGCTGAAATCAGTGCTTATCACCCTTGCCCCATGGTGGCTCCCCTCATGGACAGCCTTGTTCCTTCTATTCATCTAGAGATTCTGGTCCAGTGTCCTCATCCCCCAGGGACCCACCAGAAATTCCACTGTCCTAGATCTGATCTGAGAAAGGGTGAGTGTCTAGCTAGCCTCGGGGATTAGCCCCACGAGAAAGCAGAATGAACTGGCCATTTGACTCTAGGGGAGGTTTTTCCCCAAAAAGGTTTTATTTGTAACATACCAACTAAACTGCTATAACAAATAACTCCCAAGTACAGGGCTCCAACAAGGTGAAGTTCATTTTTCTGTCAGGTAATCAGGTGATCCCAGCTGGCCAGTGACTGTGCCATCCACAGCATGAGGACGCAAGCCCAGGGCAGCCACTCCGTATCCCCTCATCTCCTGGCCAGGGGAGAGAAGGCTCCCAGGAACACTTACACGTCGTACAGAAGGCACGCACCAGGAAGGAAAGGCACACGCCATTTCCCCGCAGACCCCGTTCCCCTGGGTGTAAATACGAGGTCGGACAATTAATTCCACGAACTCATCCTAGAAAAAGTGCTACACACCTCATGGCTGACTGTCACTACGGTCACCTTCGAAGTCCTCCCCTTGGGAAGCTGTGCACCAACGCCAGTGCCCAGTCCACCCTTCAAAGCAATTTTGGAACTCTTCCTGGAATGGCCATCAGAGCTGTCATCGTACCTCGCCAAGGTTATGACACCTTACTGAGTTGTTTGTGCAGAGCGGCCAGCACAAGCGCAAGGTGGCAAGTTCATGAACTTAATAGTCAGATTTTAGGGACAACTCAGCCTGAAACCTGTTGCTCCCTTGTTTCATGTCTGTGTGAATGTTCCAACCCACAAAATGGGGACAATATCTTCCGTCTCCTGCCTGTCTCCCTAAGGAAATCAGTAACAAAGTGCTTCCTAATGGATGCTTATTGAATCACTGGATGGGTATGCTTGCATGAGTGAATGAGTATACTTGTCCTTGGCCTGTGAAGATGACATGACTGATCCTTCATGATAGAACTTATGTGAGGAGCTCAAAAGACATTTCCCACAAGCAAGGAAAGATTGTCCTGATAACCCCAGCCAGAAGAGATCCCAGTCACAGCAGCTCCCTCTCCATTCTCCCCAGCCCTTCCCTGAAGTCTCAGTGGGGACTGCCAATACCACATACAGACACTGGCCACGTACAGACACTCTGCTCCCTATAGCTCCCTGCCCCAGATTGGACAAGTTTAGGCTAGAGATAGCAAATAGGTTTTCTGAAAGTGCATCAGCCTTGACTGATTGGCAGTGCTGCCTGGATCAGTATTGACAAGACTTTGGCATTGCTTGGAGGTTTGGGGCAGAGAGCTGTGATGGTGAATGATGTCTGTGCTGGGCATGGAACAAAGGAGCCCTGAGGCCTGCATTGTGGGTCTGCCTTCCTGCACAAGGCCCTTTTTATACACTAAGACAGCCTTTGTTTCACCTCTGAACCCAGAGGATAAGACATTTGTGTGTCCAGATGTCCAGATGGTCATGGCATGTGAGTCCCAAAAGGCTTGGGGTTGGCAGTGACAGCTTGGTAATAGAGTGACCATCTGGACACCAAGGGCCAAGAGAATGGAGGTGAGCTCAGGAGTTGGTCTGTGGGCTCAGCTTGGGTTTGGGCTCCTGATGACTCTTTGTACAGCCCAGACATTTGTTCCCCACAGCATACACTTTGATTTATTCTTATCATATGCTGAGTGGTCTAAACAGGACACCTCTCCATGACAGTAGGTGCTTAAAACTGAGTGTCCTGAATGGTTTAGTCTCACCATTCCTGCCATTCTGAGGCTGCTGACACTCTCCCAGCCCATGTTCTACAGAGCAGTATCCTAGTGAGATCCTCAGTGAAGTTCACCACATTTCGTACGTGGAGCATCACAGTGGACATTAACCTTTTAAAGGCTCTGAGAAGGTCTGTATTAATGATACAACCACAGCTTGGATTTAATCTACCACTAACCATGAAACAACTTTTTTTTTTTTTTTTTTTTTTTTTTTTTTTTAGAAATAACTGTTAATAGCCTATGGAACTAGTATTCAAGAGAATACATTTAAGGAAATGCTATCCTAGGATAGACAACCAGGACTACCTCTTGCTCAGTGGTACCTTTTCTGAGACAGCTGCTCAGGATCAAGGGTATAGTCAGCAGCAAGAAGAGGGAAGCGAGTAAGCTAGCCCATTCTCATATGTAGCTGTGACCTTGGCCCCGAATGGTCCCTGAACTGCCTGGCCTTGGCCCACATGATCACCAGTGGGGCACTGACACAAAGGAGTGACACAGTCAGACAAGGGCCCAAGAACTTGACTTGGTTAAAGATTCCTCCTCCAGAAAAAAGGTTATAACTCTCTGCAAGTGCTAAGATTAAACCAGCCCATGATTGCAGTGTGCTTTTTAATCTGCTCATCCTCCCTCTGAGCAGGACACAGACAGGAAGATAAATGAAATTGGCATTTTTTATTATGTACCTAGCTTGGTCCATGACTCCCCTGGGCAAGGGGGAGCGTGTTTGTCTGCATGCCTCATTTAACCCTCTTCCAGCCCCCTCCAATCGCTGACCACTCATCCCCCCTGGGCCTAGCCAGGCCCTGGACTGTCCGTTAGGCACCGAGGGTGGCTCATTAAGTTCTTTGGGCCCCAGGCAACCATTTCTCATGTCCTGCTCTATGGGCTCCTCCAGGTGCTGAGAGTTAATACACACTCTACCCAAGGCCTGGAGTGCCCGGGGGTGGGGCAGAGAGGGGCAGGAAATCTGGGTTTGTACCAGGAGCTCCCTCCATCCCATGTGACATTAAAAGCCAGGTCACCTTCCACTGCAGTGCCAGCCAAAGATAGAGGCATACAGGGAAAAGCTGCAGAAAACAAAAATCTTTAGCCAAGCCAGATTCTTGGGCCCTGGTCTGACTGCAGTGCTCATTTGTGGCAATGCCCCACTGGTGATTACATGGGCTTTGGCCCCGTGGCCCAGGGGTGACATGCAAGGTTATGGTCATAGCCACGTCTGAGAATGGGCTGGGCACTGGAGCAGCTATACCCTTTATTTACCCCCAATTCCAAAATTAAAAACCAAGGCTTTGGAGACTGACAGGGGCTGGGGTCAGAATCTGCCCCTGTCTCTTACTCTGTGGCCTTGGGAAAGTTGCTTAACCTCTCTGATGCTGTTTTCTCCTCTGCAAGACCAGGATTCCATAAAACATCTCCCTCGAAGGACTGAAGGACGTAAAGCACATCAAGCCCTCAGCTGGAGCCTGGCTCCGAGCCCTGCCTCCACACAGGGTCTTTTCCACGTGGTGATATTCCACTCGGCCTCCTCTGACCTGGAATGTGCTCACCCCCTCCCTTCTGCTCCAGGCCTCTGGCTGGGCAGACGACATTAGCCCAGATCAATATCACAGCTACAGCTCAATCATACTTTAATTTCTCTTTCCAGGCTGAGGGCTCCTAGATCAGGGACTGCAGGCTCAAAAGGGTAGCTATTGCATTGTTGTAAGTTTTCAACAGTCCCGCCCTCTGGCCTCAATGGCCTAAAGGAGCGATGTCTGTGGGACAGAGATGCTGCCTGTGACAGGGCTTGGAGGAGGCCGGGGACCCATAAAGCTGCCCCCTCTGCAGCCTGCGGCCACATCCCATGCTATTAATCTGCTGCTAAATTTCAGCTCGCCCAAGTTCTGGGATGCAGCCACATGGAATGAGGAAGCTGCACCTGCCCTGCAAGGTGCTGGGCAGAAAGAGGCCGTTTTCTCCTCTATCTCATTCCAGCCCCACGCAGGCAGCAGACATTGATTTTTCTTTTCCTTTCAATTTTTTTCTGGCTACAGGCAAATGAGGCCAGAAGCTAAATTAATCCTTGGAGATTAAAAAGAAAGAAAGAAAGAAAAAGGAAGGAAGGAAGGAAGGAAGAGAGGGAGGAAGGAAGGAAGGAAGATAGGAAGGAAGGAAGCAAAAGAAAGAGGAAAGAAAGCAGCTGCATTCACATGCCCTCTTTCTGCTTGGGCACACTGACACATTCCTTTCTGATTTTTACAGATTCAGTCCAGGAGGGGCTGGGAAGATCTTATCCGCCTGTGGAACCCTTGGGGCCAAACCGAATGGAGAGGACGTTGGAGGGATGGGTATGGCTTCTGATAACCTCTCTGTCCATCACTGAAACCCAGGAGTCAGAGCGCGCCCAGCCCCAGGACGGTGGCACCATCTCTCCTGCTGTGGGTCTCCCTGCATGCTTGCCCAGTTCATGTCTGAGTGTGGCTGCTGGTCCATCTCACACTCCCATGATGTCATTCAGCTGTGTAGTACCTGTACTAAGTACATTGCATTAGGGGGTGCTGTGGGATATGTACAGATGACAAAAACAAGTGTCTGTCCTCCAGAAGGTCACAGTCTAGAGCTGTGTGCCCATATACCCAGATTTAGTTTAAAAAGCAAAACAAAACAAAGGAGGCACAAGGCAGGAGCCAAGTTCCACCTGACAGAGAGAGCTGGAGAGAAGGCACCTCATCCCATAAAGGGGTTCCATGGGACTCTGGTCCTGATGTTGCCATGTCTTCAAGGTGGCAAAGACTTCATTTTTGGGGAACTAAGGCAAAGATCTGAACAATCTTTTCACTTAGCCCAGCTGGGTCGATGTCCTGCCCTACTGATCTGGACTCTCACATGTGACCTTATTGGTCGTGTCCCAGGCAATTGCTCTTTGACCCAGCAGACCAGTGAGGACCCAACTGTGTGGTTAGGTTCCCAGGGAGCCGGGCTGGCATTTCTCAGCTGCCAGGAGGAGTAGCACCTGGTCCCAGCCCCTTGCTGATTGACAATGCAATGACAGTCCTGAGAGGGACAGCAGCCAGGAGGGTCCAGCCCTGTCGCATTCCTCAGCCCGTGTATATCCATGCAAAGTGTTGAGACACAGCAGTGGCCACAGCAGCATTGCTGGGCACAGGATGTGTGTGTGTGTGTGTGTGTGTGTGTGTGTGTGCGCGCGCGCGCGCACGTGTGTGTGTGTGCACGTGTGTGTGTGTGGCGGGAGTAAGTGGGAAGAAAGGGGGAGTGGGAAAGAGACCATGATCTAAAAGGAAATGCAAAGCATTGAGACATACAGGAGAACAGGGAAAATCAGTACTGAGTGTGGCCCAGTGGCCCAGGGACCTCTCTGATCCTCCATGAGCCCTAATTGCTAATGTGAGCCCGCACAAGTGGGCACTCGGCAAATGGGAGATGGCCATACCATTAGGGTGAAGGATGGGAGAGCAAGGGAGAGAGGGAGGAGGAGGCAAGCAACATGAATTCATAGCATAAAGCCGGTGTGACCTCAGATGCAGCCTGGAGACCCGGGCAGCTGAATCCCCTCCACAGGAGGGGCACGAACTTTCCGAACCAGCAACCACTGCACAGTGCTTTCACTCAGGCTCCCTATTTCCTTTTGTCTTGTCCCAATTGTTCCTTCCTGCTCAGGGGCACCCTTTGCCCTTCCTAATGTAACTCTTAACAACCTCTGTCCTTTTCCAGTTCTCTTCCCCAGGCATTACCCCAGGCTGCCAAGTACGGCCCAGGGGGGTGGTACAATTATCCGGAATCCCTGATTCCGGGGTAGCTATTGGGGGTGGGACTGGAGGAGGGGCACATGTCAGTGACACCTTCCCCTGGAGTGAGAGAACAGGCCATAAATTCACAAGAGTTGATGCATTGCCCCTGGCTCCCGTGCTAAATAGCAAATAAGCAGTGAAGGCAACAAGAAACACCGGAGATCAGGGAGGAGAAGCCTCCGAGGGGCCGGCACGTTCAGGGAAAGCTTCATGGCCGGAAGTGAGATTAAGTCCAACCTCCAAAACAAGGTCTGACATTGGAAGCGATGACGGTGTAGGTGGGAAGTGTAGGCCGCTATAAATGAGCACATATGTACATGACGTTCAGGGCCAGCAAGCTGGCCTGAGGCAGAGGGGCCGGGGAGAGAGGTGTTGGGAGCTGGGGCTGAGCCCCATGCCAGCTTAGAAGTTGGGGTTCACACCCTACAGGTCTGGAGGGGGGGGGGCAGTGGAAAGCCTCTGAGCACGGCAGAGATGTGTGCGCTGCAGGGACTGGGGAGATGGGCCTGGCAGCACCCACCCTGTAGGATCAGGTATTTTGGCCGAGCGCTGGGGTCCCCATTTCCCACCAGAAACCAGGGTGGAAGGAACTGGCAAAGCCACGTAATCACAGTCTCCACGCAGGTGGTCGATTTCCTCCCACGTTTTAGAGAGTGAGGATGGATGGAGAGAGCCAGATGATCTACTCTCAGTCATAATTGAAATTTCAGTCGCACACACTTAAAGGCAAACTTGCATGAATCAATAGCGTATTGATTTACACTACATTTATTTTCCCTTACACACGGCAGAAAATGTAATTATCGCTTAATTATAAAATTGCCGTTTTACAACAGCACTTCTGACTGGCTCAGCCCGCAGCCAGGAGCCTGAGGGGCGGGCCCCACCTTGCTCTCCCCGCACAGGGGTAACCCAGGCCGTGCATGCATGCAAGCCACTGGCTGAGAAAGGTCCCATTACACTTCTGTGCCTCCGGGGCCCCTTGCCTCTGCTGAGCACGCCTTCGCAGTGAGGAGCCAGCTGAGGGGGCACCTGCTCCCTCCTGCCTGTGAGGGTCTCCTCCTTACCACAGACTCTGGGACTAGCTTCTGAGACACACAGTAGTACCCCCAATGAAGTGGGCATTTTTTAATGATTAAGCCAGCAAAAAATGATTGCATGCCTACTATGTGCCAAGGCATTGTGTTAAGCCCCTGTGATGATATTATTGTCACAATGAGCAAGGCTTGGAGTCTAGTGAGGGACAAGAAATAAAGCACTAGTAACCCAGGGCTCCAAGTGCTGAGACAGGAGTTGCACAGGCTGCCATGGGGCTCAGAAAAGGGCACCGGACAATAAAATAAGTAAAATAAAATGAGGCACAGAGAGGGGAAGGGACTTGCCCAAGGTCACACAGCAAGTTATGGGGAGACTCCATATCCAGTGCTCTCTCTCCTCTGTATAAAGAATACATTTTAGTGTAACTTTTGACACATGCTGCAGTCCTACCCCTGGGATTGTGCAAAGCCTAGTGGAGCTGCAGACATCCAAAAAAGTGGGGAAGGCGCCGAGTCTGGAGGTAGAGTGGGGGTGTCAGAGGGGGACAAGCAAAGCTTCCTAGCACAAATGCCTTTTAGGAGGAAAGATGAATGAAAGTTACTGGGTTGCAGGACCGAGAGGAGGAAGGGATATTCCAGACAGAAGGCAAGAGGTGGTGGGGCTGGGGCTGGGGCTGGGGGTTGGGACAGGCATTTCTAAGGAGATGGAGACATCCATTATCACTGGAGGGTAAGATTCAAGGGTGGGGGTGGGGTGGGGGAAACCGGGATTTGCACAGGTCAAGCTGGAGAGGTAGGCAGAGGCCAAGGTTCTGTTGCAGGAGTTTGAACTTCATCCTGAGCCTAAAAGGGAACCACGGACGTGCTTTAAGCAGGGAAACGCCGTAATCAGACTTCTGTTTTAGAAAGATCATTTGGATGGCAGTGTGGAGAATGGGTGGGAGCGCGGGCAGGCCTGAGCGCAGGCAGACCAGTTAGATGTCCAGGAGGGACATCGGGGCTCCTGAACTCGGAGGCTATCCGTGAGGATGGAAGTCAGTGAGAGGCCGGTAAGAGGTAGAATCGTTACATCGTTAACACGGGGTAACTGGCTGTGGGGGTGTGAGAGAGGGATTCCCGTGTCCCTGCTTGGGCAACAGGAGGAGGCAGAAGATGAACACAGTTCGGAACAAGCTGATTTCAAGGTCACTGGGGGGACTCTGGTGGAGGTGTGGGATGGACCATAGCTATATCCATGCAAGGCTCAGGAGAGAGGACCAGGCTAGTGATAGCCTGGAAGCCAGCAGCATATGGAGCATGGCTGAATCCTGTCACTGGGTAGAACGACCCTCTCCACCTGCACCCCGGAGCTACCGCAGGCCTGTGCAAAGGGCCCCCGTTGGGCCACATGTGCTTGAGCAGAAATGCTCTGGGCGATCTCACCCCCTGGTCTGTCGGTTTTTGTTCAGGTCTCTGGAGTGGCAGGAAACCCATGACCCACGGAAGAGCCAGCTGTATGAGAACAAGGAAGATGGCGAATTTTGGTATTTAGTCTCCTTTTAAAATTATATTTTAAATCTTCAACTCTTGCCCAAACCCTCAATCCCTACCCCTTTCCCTACACTTTTGTGAGACTAGAGATTAGTTTCACAGAGACCTGTGTAGAATGAGCCTTTTTTTCTCCACCAAGACACTAAAGCTTTGGACTGGAAATGACTTGTGTGCTCTTAATTCGTGTGAAGATTTCAGCCCCCAAATACTGGAACTTCCAGGAAATGTTCATGGTAAAATGGCATATTGGCATCAAAGCTTTGAAACCAACAGTTTCTTGGAAACTAGGATGCATGGCTCTCGTGCCTATGTCTTGTGAGCTTCTCTTTGGGCCCCTGGAGCTTCACTGTCTCCTCTGGCATCAAGTCCAATAGAGCAGCTCAGCTTGGTGCTCACCTCCCAGCCCGGATTCTGGAGCTCTGGGTGACATGCCGGTGGCCTCGCCCAGCAGCCTTGTAGGACTAGATGTTTTGAAAACACGTGTTTGGCCATGTGCTCACATCTTAAAAAATATGGTGGACATCTTTCTGATGGGTTGACTGGTTTACCTAGTGACATATTTAAATGAACTTTAGCATGTGGGTAAAGGAGGCTAGGTCTAAGTAAATAAGAATCAGGGGGACAAATATAACTTAGAAAGAAAAGCATCTCCAGTTCCTCCACTTCAATCAGCATAAGGCGGGATTTTAGGTGTTGCATGCGTGCTATTTGGTGAAGACCTCAACGATGACATTGACAAAGGGCCCTGGGAGGGCAGTTTTCCTGCAGTGTGGTGGGTCCGTGGCGGAGACAGCGAGTGGCAGTCACCCCGCTGGCCGTCACTGGGCTCACAATTTGATCAGTGGGTTGAGGAAACGGTTAATGATAAAGCCCTTGCCAGGTGACATGTAGAACCCAGAATTTGACTCTTCCTTTGTCCTCCCAACCACTGGAGAGGGCAGAAGTGTGCTTGAGCGCCGATGACCCAGAGTGAGGGCCTGATCTTCGGATAGGACGGTGACAAGTCAACGGAGAGGGGAGCTGACAGGCAAAGGCACGGACGTGCTGGGAACCCACACCCTGGGGACGAAACCAGTGAGCGTTAAATGACGCGTATCTATTGTTTCGTGTGTGGTTTTTATTTACTTTTTTATTGTTACATTTATTGGGGTGACATTGGTTAGTAAAAATGACACATTTCTAGGTGAACAATTTTACAATGAATCATCTATGCGTTGCATTTATGTTTAACAGGATGTCATGCCAAGATTTCCAAGAGAACTTCTCCTCTCTGTATATATGTAATCAATTCCCAGTCGACCTGGACCATGGAAACATGTCCCGTGAAAGATGGTCCCAAAAGATGTTTAAGGACTATGTGATTCCAGGAAGCACAGCAGGTAGTTGTGATATTCGTAATTATTCTGCCAGATGGGAAGATGCCAGCCACCCTATCCTGGCTTCGGGTCCGAATGGCCTTTGATGCTAGGCCATCAGCCCAAAGTTGGAAGGAGAGGAATCTGTCAGCCTAAAGGGACAGCTATGCTTCTTCGCGGGACATGGGTGGGCAGGAGAATCTCAGGTGTGCCTTCCCTGCCCTTCCGTGCTCTCCCACCCACTGTCCCTCTGCTAACCACCCAGCTCCCAGGAGTAGAATAGGCTCACTACTTTTCAGTAATTCTCCAGAATGGGGACAGGCAAAAGTCAGAGTCTGGGTTAAACCCTTGTCCTTGTCACATACTGGCTTTGGCTCCATGACTCTGGGAATACACCTGTTCTCTCTGTCCTCTGCCTCCCCATCTGCGAACAGTGAAACTAGGACTCCCTGTCCACCCCTTGAAACCACAAACACCACCCAGATGTAAGGGGACATTCCTGTCCCCTCGTTTTGTGTATCCTGCAGCCATATGCTTAGTTCGCAGAGGTAGGTCCTCAGAACCTGTCTTGGGGCTCCCCTGAGATGAACCTTATTGGCTGTGACCTTCAGAGAGTCATATATTCTCACTGCATCGCCCACTCCCCATTTGTGACATGAAAGCTCCTTGTGAAGATGAATCTGAGTATGCTTACGTGTCCTTGATAGAAGAGGCTGGGTAAACAACGTGTGAGTGAGTGAGTGAGCGATTGCATCTCGATGTATGCATTCCCTCTCCTTGGCACCTGTCAGTCTAGAATGGTTTACTTGAATGATACCACCAGCACCATCCACCACCCAGGGCGCCCTTCTTTTCAACCTCCAGGCTCTTCGCTCCGCTGGTCAGGGAGCCTAGTCACCAGGAGGCTGTGGGCAGTCTCTAAGAAACCTCTGAGTCACTCTCATCAGCAAATCTGCTGATTCACTTCCTGAGCTGATGATGGGGCCAAAGCCCTCTTCCCTGGAGACAGTGCATCTCAACGGACTAACCCAAATTATATATTGGGCAATTTTTAGTAATTCCTTATAAGAAAGAGAAGGGAGCCAGCCCACAAGCACCTGCTAGGTGCTGCTAACTAACTTTCATTTTGCTCAACCCTCACAGAAGCCTGTGTCCATGATGGTGCTCTGTCTCCTCATCCCAGCTTCCCAATTGTGTCCCACACCTTCTGATGGGTATTAATTCATCTTTCTCTTGGCTTCTCTTTATTCTTTCATGCATCTGAACCCGGTGCTTTTTACATTCCTTCTCCCTCTTGCTCTGGCTTTGATGCTCACGCTTGGGTGATAGAGTATTACGAAATGCCCTCCCTCTGCCTGTCTTCCTGCCTCCATTGGTGTTTTGGGGATTGACATCATTTTGAGGTTCTGAGGTTATTATCACCAATACATAAGCTCATCATACCTGAGGACTCTGGCATTGTATTATTATAAAAACAGTTTTAAACTTCACAGTTCAAGAAACATTGTCACCAAAGGGGGAATATCCTCCCTGTCCTTGTTTTTAAAAGAAGGGAGACTGAGGCTCACACAGGAAGTTTGTTCTACAGCTAGTAATTGTGGAGACTGGGACTTAGGCCTTATGTCTCCAAATCCCGAGTTTCTAACCCAACTCACCAGGGCTCTATGGACTGGCCACAGCCCCATCCGAGAGCCCCAGGAGCCAAGCTGATCTCTGGTAACAGCTCTTCCTCTTACAGGAGGACTTCAGAGGGACACACACCACATCTTCCCTGTGCCAGAGAGCAGGGAAGGCAACAACGTCATCGTGTCCTTCAACATCATGACCAACTTAAAGGCAAAAGATGAGAAATTTCCACTGAAGTTCGACGTGTTCAAGGTAAGACAGCCTGTTCCAGGGTGTGCCCTATTGGGACATCCATGTATAACTTGAGGGGAGAGAGCAGCTGACCAGGCTGGGAAAATTCACTGAATCACAGCCCAAAGGGGCCACAGAGGTCATCTGGTCCAACTCTTTAAATTCGCAAGAAAACCTGAGACAAGGAGGAGATTAGACTTGGACCAAGTAAACAATGGGGCGCAGCTACTGCCCATGTCACTTGTTGGCATTTCCTGGCATGCTGCAGGCTCTAATGCTTGTTGCTCAAAACAGCCTGGTCTGAGTCCAGCTGTTGTAACTATGCAGATTCCCGGGAACACCCCAAACCTTCTGAACCTGAATGTCTATGGACAGAGCCTAAAAATCTGCATTGTAATGAGCTTCTCCAGTTGATGCTCATGGTCCTGAAAGTTTGAGAATCATTGGCCAACATTTAGGAGGAGTTTAAGGAAAAATAATACTGGGTATAAAGCCAGGATGTATGTTGTGCTCTTGGATTTAGCCCACAGTCCACTCATAGGTCAGTGCTTGGCTTGTGCACATCTGCTCAGCCACTCCTCCAAGGCCAGGGTTTTCTCTCCTCCTAGAGTCCCCACTCCACTTCATGGCACTCCAACCAGCATTCTAGCTCCCAAGGGGCCATCCCCTTACCCACAATCTGGTGCCTCTGCTCCCTCCTCCTTGCCCAAATAATTTAATGCATCCCAAAGATTAACTGAATGGCTCTTAAATCCTAAACCCCACAGCCTCTCTGCACTGACTTGGATAACTAAGATTCTGCACTGTCAAATGCTGAGGTCCCCTCTCCTCATATTAGACTTGAAGAAACTGAGGCTCAGTGAGGTGAAGTGACATGGTCAGAGTTAGTGGCAGAGCCAGGGACTGGGCACCAGTCTCACCCAAGCTTGCAGTTGATTGAACACACTCATCATTTCTGTGGCTGGAGCTCAGATTATAGCATCTCTAGTGATAATCTCAGTTTTTCTTCCCCAGACCAAGGCAACACTCACTAGCATGGGTCTTACTTAGCCCATTTCTAGACAGGCAGGACTCCTGGGCACTCCATCTCCTGGTGGAACAGTCCTGTTCACGCTAATAAGGAGGCCTCACACTGATATCGCACTTCAGAGTTCCAAGCATGTTCGCATTCACTGTTTCAAAAAGTCCAGTATCCCCACTTTTATAGATGTAGAAGCCAAAGCTCAGTGAGCAAGAAGGACCTGCCCAAGGCATTATATAACTAGGAGGTGATGTGAGAGGGCTTGATACTAGAACATCTGGTCCCAAGTCCAGGGCTCTCAGCAGGGCTCAGGCATTTGCCTTTCTGGTGAAACTTACAACTCGGAGAAACAAAGAGTCCGGCTCCAGAAGGAGGAGAACCTGTGGGCTCTCTCTGAGCACATTTCCACTTCCTAGTTGTATGAAATCAATGGAAAAGTAATTGTTGAGATTTAGTGAGGTGCCTCAGTCCTGTTGAGGCTATTGAGGATTATCTCTTAAGGATGTAGTAGTGGACAATTGTCATCTTCATCACCACTAGACACCTGAATATGTTATGGAAGGCAGGACATATTTTCTCACTGCAGCAAAGAGACCACATAGTCCCTCTCCCCAGCCCTCAGATGCAAAGGGAGGGATTTATGACTCAGGCTTGTCCAATTATGTCCTCCCCTAATGCCCCCACCCACACATGCACACTCTTAGTTACTCTGGGCTTTGGCTCTTAGGAAAGTAACTAAAAGAGATAGGACAAGCTGAGGGATTATCTGCAGCAAATCTTTGGGCCCAGCAGCAGCAATGCAAACAGATTCTGTGGTGGTGATCAGTCCTGTAGCCATCTCCTCTGGTTCCTGCCCACTTTCCTAGCTGTATTCTCTAGATGTCCCATTGACTCTATGAGCTATCCATTCCATAAATGACTTTCTGCTTAACCTATTCTGGATTACTTCCCATTGCTTACAGTCAGGAATCTCAAAGGACTCAGGTGCTTTCTAAGAGAACCTTCATTTTCAGGGTCCCCCACCTCTGAGAAAAATAAAAGGAAATAGATGGGAAGGGGTGGGGGTGGGAAGTAATTGAGACATCTGGTCTACCCAGACAAGATTGAGTAGCTTAGGTTACTAGATAGAATGACTAAAAATGTCTCAGCCAACTCTTCTGTTTCCTGATGAGAGATAGAAGCTCAGAGAGGACGTGAAGGCTCCCAGTGAACAACCCTTGAGGGTGCTAGTTGCATTGTTATCTGTGAGTCTGGTGCCTCAGAGCTAGATAACACAGCAGACTAGTGTTAACCGATTTGCCCAAACTCTTTACATTTTAGGAGCCCTGGCAAGATTGTAATCGTATCTATTTTTTAAATGCTGCTAAGCCTATTTCTCTACTTTTCAACCAGAGATACATTATTTCTCAGCTTCCCACTTTGCTAAAGAGGCACTCAGACCCAAACTCTCCTCAGGCTCCCTGGAGATTCCAATGGATCTTACCGGACCCTGATTGGGTTAAACACCGAAGCACAGTCCAGATTTGATACCTCAAGAGACACTTTCATAGTTCAGATGAGAAACAGGTTATATTGGTGCCAGCAACCAGGCTCTCAGATGTTTCCAGGGCTCTAATGGTAGTTGTGGATATAGCGCCACCCAGATGTCAGCTACGTGTGGTACTTCGGCCCTAGTATGGGCCTGTGACTCCCCAACTGCTGTGGGAGCACTGCTCTGCCTTGCATCAAACTGAACATGGATGGTGTACAAATAGGCAAGGGGAAGACAGGACAGAGAAAAAGGACAAGGGTTGATAACCCATTTCATCTGTACTCCAAAGCTCCTCCCCCAGACCAGGAATTTCCACCTCCCTTCCAGCCTACCCCTGGTCTTCAGGGTGGTCTGCCCAGCCAAATGAAGTGGTCTGTACTCACAGGTAGGATCCAGAAGCAGCAGTGAAAAAGAACTGAAACCCACCTGTGGAAGACAATGCCTGGTGGTGGATCTTAATCACAAAAGACACAGCGCAGTTTGCTGTGCTGCTTAGACTGCTGAGCCTTAGCTTCCACATCCGTAAAACAAGGAGCCCAGCACCTGCATGCAGATTACTGAGACTATCCAACACATTACCCAGAAGCACTCTGCAAACTGTGGGCTGGCTTAAAAATGGGCTGCATCCTCAGTGCTTCCTTCTGCCACATGGAAAGACTCATCGTAGCTACAGACACCAGGGAGCCTAGAACACATTTCCATCCCATTGTACAGCGGCCTGATGGGATAAAAGGCGATTGCATCCCACTGGGGCTCTGCTGCTGGGAAATTTCCATTTGGTCCAGGTTCTGTCCTACCTCCAGGCTTCATCCATGTCTCACCTTCCCTCCCAATTTTATCATCACTGCTATGACAACTATAGTTGGCTGAGCTGACAAAGAGGGAGTCTCCTCTCAGGCACTTTCTTCCCGTCCTCAGTTTCCCTCCCTTTCATGCTCCCTACAACAGCTCCGTATAGGGAACGAGAATGGTCCCTGTTCATGTCCAGGTGTGCCAGCGGACAGGCTGACCCTGCAAGAGGAAAGGATGCAGGGGCCTGAGCCACGCTGCTGGGAGCTGCTTGTCTTTGCATCTTGGTGTGGGCTCCTGAACCTGCCTTTCTTCTTCCCCACAGGTCGACCCTCAGGTATGGCTCACCACTGCCCTGGCTGGGCATCTGCAGCCTCTGTTGCTATCCGGGTGTTATGCACCTTCCAGCACCTGTCTCTTGCTGAGAGTAAGGCTTAGACATCTAGTTCCCATTTATTTAAGACAAGAGGCAAGGCTAAAGAGGGGACCTTGAGGGGATCTTTAGCTGCTTGTATTCTTTGTTAGTCCCCACATCCACCATAACCAGGTTGCATGCTATGCAAATGCAACTTCAAAACACACCCTCTCACTCCTCTTACAACCAAAGTGTCACCCATCCTAAGAAGATATTCTGACTCAGGATTGGTGAAGGTGGCTTCAAGTGTGAGTAAGGATGGAGATGGAGAAATGGAGTTGGGGAAACCTAACCTCACAGACACTCAGACCCCTTGATTGGATGTGGGCTCTGTGGTGCTGTTGCTGCCAGGGGGAGGGGCATGTGCCTGGGGACCACTGATAGAAGGGAGGGAACAGGATATAGCCACAGCCAACAGGTGGTGACTCTCACATGCTGGCTGGTCCAGGGAGCTCCTCCAGGTCTTCCAGGGGTGTCCCAACTGTTAGACAGAAGCCGGACAAGGAGCCTCCAAGCAGGAGCTACTCAGAAGCCCGAGCACAAAACAGACAAGGAGACCTGTCTGCCACAGCAGTAACCCAGCGGCAGAGCTAGGTTGAAGATCAAATTTTGGTCTCGGGCACCCCAGTCATGGGAGTGGAACTTCTGGAAGAGCTTCAAGGAAAGCACTTAGGTGCAAAGAATATGTTGGTGTTCTAGCTCCCAGGGCCGGAGAACGGGGTGGGAACTTGTGTCCAGGAACAGGCACAAGCCCACCCCTAGAGCTATAGGGTCAGGTCTGTGTGTGACTAGGGACTAGGCCTGTATTAATTTGATGTGGGGTCCTCTGAGCACTGGACCAAGAGACTGCCATCATTCCCCCACACTCACACTTCTAGCTGCCATGGAGCAAGTCTGTTTTGAAGGAAGGGGAGCTGGACAGGACCACAAGGGTCCAGTGGAGGGAGGAGGGCAGGAGAGCAGGAGAGCAGGGCAAACTTTACCTTCTAGATGGTAGGAGGCACGATGCCCACACATTGTGAACTTATCTCATCACTGCTTTTTTCAGAAGGGCCCAAGCAAGTCAGGTCCCAATCCACCGGGGTCCGGCTGTTATTGTCACCAGAATCACTCTGGAGGGGCCACCCAGCTCCCTGCTTTATACCTGGAACAGTGGCCTAGCTCCTGTCTCATCTTAAAACCCAGCCCTGTCCCCACCCCCTGAGAAGACACTCACCCCTTCTCCCTGTTTTCCCCAAGGCGGAGCTCACAAACAATCATTTCATGCTGCATAATCATTCTAAATGGAATCCCCATGCTTGACTGTGTTGGGAAAAATTTATTTAGTAAGAGGTTTTTATTATGTAATATGTATGTGACATCCAGTAATAGGAACTGCATTATATTTATTGTTTTATCTCTAAGAAAATATTGAAATAAAAGGAAAATGATCAGGGTCTATTATTCTCAATGAGAAGAAATTTCAGGCTCTGCAGGAAAGATGAGAGGGAGTGGGTGAGAGGAGGCCAGGCCTGCAGAGTGGCCGCGCCCCAAAGGGTCCTTTGCAGAAGGTTCAAGACAGAAGGGACTTTGGGGGCTCCCAAAGGAATTCAGTATTGGAACGATCTCAATTGTTTTCAGGGAAATCTTTATATATAAGCCAAGAGACAAACCCAGAAACCCAGGATGCTGTTAGATTTAAAGAGACAAAACCGTGTGTCAAATGTCTTTGCGTTCATTGTAGTGTTAGCATCTACCCTGAACAACAGCGTGCACCCCACTGCATTTTGAGAGTTCAGGTAAGCACCTGCTTCCTTTTCAGGCCTCTCGTGCCGTTTTGGTGACTGCAGAGCGGTGTGGAAGGCAGCGGGTCTCCTGATGGCCGGGACGTGTGCACACGGGGGGCTTTCTCACCATCATCATGTTTCCTCTAGTTCCAGTACTTCCAGGAGAGATTGCCATTCACCTTTTTTTCCCAATTCCGAAGTGCTGACAAGGGCATGGTGACTGGAACCAAGCGCAACCTCACAGGGTGCTTCTCTCTGAGCCCGGGGACCTATGTGGTGGTTGTGTCTCCACGCAGAGAAGCCGTTGAGTTCTTGCTCCGAATCTTCCTGAAAATGCCAGTCAGTGACAGGTAAGAACGCTGGGGTTCTAACTGTTTTATTCTACTTAATTTTATAAAATCACATTGTGCAGCACATACTGTGTCTGCATGGGCTCATAAAGAGGGGCAAGCAAGTCTGTGAACCAATGACTAGACCACATTGCTCGATGAGGTGCCAAGTCACACAGGAGGACAGAATGGAGGGGCCCACCTCTAGCAAGAGGTGCTCAGGAAGGCTTCTGAGAGGAAGTGGCATTTGAGCTAGTCCTTAAAGGAAGACATCATTTAATGTCTCAAAGGGGAAAGCAATGCAGGTAGAACAAAAAGCATGAGCAGAAGCAGGGAAGCAGGTGAGCACAGCGCTTGTTGAGAATAAGCTATGTCAGCCATATGTGCAGACATGGCAGTTGTGTGAAAGGTGGCCAGAATGTGGGAGATGGGTCTGAAAGATAGAGTCCAGTCATGGAGAGTCTTCAGTGTCAAGTCAATGGTCAAGACTGGGATCAACACCCCCTGCTAGGCACCTCACCCCTCTTGTACCCAAGGTAGACATCACTGTAATCAGAGCAGTCTTTACAGTTGAGCATGGATGAGGCCTTCTGAGTCCAACATGCCAGACAGCCACTGTGCCACCAATCAGAGTTGGAACTTGAGACTAAGCTCATCTGCCATAGTACATGTGTATCTGGTTGTGAAAAGAACCATTTATTATATGATCTGAGGACAAGATGATCCAAAGACTAAATACATGGTTGTGATGCTCATCTGTCTGCTGACTGCCGTGATGGCCTTCTTCACATCCTGCCATGCTGGAGGCTGTCCACTCAAGTCTTTAACATGCATGTCCAGTGCTACCTAGGGTGCCTTCCAGATGCAAGCTCCCTTTGAATAGTGAGCTGGTCATCCCTGTCACAATGTCCCCCTGATTTTTTAGGAACCTGGGCAACAATTTCAACTTCAGAGCACTGAAGGTAGGTGTGTGGCAAGGTTTGGCTGATGAGCTTCATTGGCCACATCCCACCCCCAAGAGTTCCTGCCTCCTTCCAACTTGCCTCACCACTGACCAATGGAAACAGCATATGAGCCCATGATGGCTCAAAGGGGCGGGCAGAGGGGAGGAGACCAGGGCTCCAAGGCCAAGCTGAACCCAACCATCTTCCTTCCACAAACTTCCATTTCCCCATCCCCATAAAGGTGTTATCTGGTGCTGGATGAAGCCTCTGTCTCAGCTCCAGGGGGTGGGGGAGGCTCTTGTGCCCTCACTGTACCCGACAGGTGTCTCCTTCCCCAGAAATTTGACATTGGCTGTTTTCCTTGTGATTCAGGCAAGTCTTCCAGAGAATGGCTCCCAACAAAGCATGTTCTACAGATACGCTCGGCAGGTAGAGTACTTAGCACGGGGACAGGTGATGGGGGACCAGAGAGAAGGAATCTCTCCCAAGCTTTATCAAGACACAAAGAACCAAAGTGACTTGGTGGGTTATTCTATCAGCCTCTTTCCCTGGACATCTCCAGAACCGGCCTGGCTACTAAACCCTGGGGAGAAGTGACACCCTCCCTGGGTGACATCTGGGATGGAATGTATGAGCTTGGAAAGGGAGGGGCTCATTATGGGGTGTGTGGCTGGGTGTGTGCTTTTTGTATCTTTAAACAAGCAATTGGCGACGGCCCCTGGAAATCTTCTCTTCTGTCCCTCTGCCACCTTTCACCAACCTTGGCATCCTCCCGGGAGCTGGCCGGCTCCGGAAAGCACCAACAACACTCTTCCTGCCAAGCCACCTTCGTGCGCAGGGGATTTTCTTAATGGTTTTATAAGCTGTTACAAAGAACCCCTTGACTTGTCAGGTTAAAAACAGCTGCCAAGGGCTCTGCACCAAGAGCTTTCCACCATTCATAATCGTGTTAGTGTGGGAAGTCAGTAGAAAGTGATCCAGATGACCTGTCAGAGACCAAGGGCAGCGAGGATGCCAGGGCATCAGAGGGCTAATGGGGCAGTGATCCCCAGGAGGCAGCCCAAAGGGAAATTCTTTAGGGAGCCTGGGCCCAGAGGAAAACCCAAGGAGAAACTAAGCGTGCGGCTGGCATGAAGGGTGCGTGTTGCAAGCAGAAGCTCAGTATGGGATCTCCTTGAACTCATTATGGGCCCAGGACTCGGGTCCGCCTATGGGCTGATTCAGACAGCACTTCACTTGATGCAAGATGACTGTCCCCAGTCTGTGAGCTCCTGAAGGCCGGGATGATGCCATATGCATTCCTTGTCCCCAACACGAGGGACCTATTACTGCCCCCAATATGAGGTACCTGTCACTGCCCAGGCATGGAGGCGGCCCCCTCTTTCACATGACCTACTGCCACTCCGCGAGGCCACCTGCTGAGAGGCTCCTGCTCTGTGCCCCATGCAAAGCTGCTCCAGGGTGTGGTGTCAGCTCCTCCCCTCAGCTTTTTCCAGGCTGAGGTGGGAAACAGCCACGTGGGGAACAGCTCTGCTTCTCTCTGAAATCACCATGCAGGACACTGCCCGGGAAGTGGCCTCAGTCGCCAGGGGCAAACGGAAGGCTGGGAATGCCCCCGCAGTGTGGGTGGGGGGCAGTTTCTCGGCCCTGGCGCTCAGCAAGACCACCAGGTCCCTGTTTTCCACTTCCACGCCTGGGGGTGTGCTCAGTCACAGCAGCCTCGCTTAGCCCAAGTCCCAGCATTCTAATCCCTCTCACCTCACACACACACACTCACTCACACAGATACACACTCACACACTCACTCTCACACACTCACACACACACACACACACACAGATACACCCACACTCACTCACACACACTCACACAGATACACACTCACACACACACTCACTCACACAGATACACACACTCACACACACTCACACACACACTCTCACACACTCACTCACACACACTCACACACAGATACACACTCACACTCACACAGATACACACTCATACACACTCATACACACTCACACAGATACACACACACTCACTCACACACACTCACACACACACTCTAACACACTCACTCACACACACTCACACACTCACACTCACACTCACTCACACACAC
>PVJL010004699.1:0-24928 GCA_004026885.1 Lyroderma lyra | reverse complement strand
AAGGTGACCCAGCGGTATCCCACGTCGGGGTAACTGGGGGCACAGATGTGCCGGGGGCGGGCGCTATCGCCGTGGCCCGGAGCCATCGGTGAAGGCTCCAGGACGGAGGTGAGAAGGGTGTGCAGTGGGGACTGCCATTAGAGATCCGGGTGCTGTCACGGGGGCAGGCAGGTGTGCCCTTCAGCTCCTGGGCACCGAGTGATCCCTGCCTCCCTCCCCTGCTTGGACCAGGGCCTGAACATGGATGCCACCCAGCTTCAGAGCCTTCTCAACCAGGAATTCCTGACAGGTGAGGGCCTGCTGCCACCTCCCTCATCCCCACCGCCAACCGGGTCCAAGGCCGCCCTCCCTGACATTTCGGTCCCTCCTCGCTCTCCGCCTCAGGGCCTCCGGGGGACACGTTCTCCCTGGATGAGTGCCGAAGCATCGTGGCTCTGATGGACGTATCCTTTGCAGCCCGCCTCCACCTCTCCCTGGCTCTCAGAGCCCATCTGCTCTGGGAGCTTCCCCAGGACTCGAATCAGGACGTTAGGGGACCCTTTCCTCTGAGCATTTTCTCTGTCTTCTTCCTTGGATCTAAGAGCTCACCAATGAGCTGGGGTTTCTGTGGGTTCTATGCAAACTCCCCAACTCTCAGAACAACCCCAGCAATAATGACAGTACTCACCGCCTCCCAGGCACCTACCGTGTGCCAAGGACTGCACTGGCGTGTCTGTGTTTTTTCCTATAATTCTGGCAACAACCCCATGATAGGAAGTGATACAACGGAACCAACGGGTTCGGAAGTGTTAAGTCATTTGCCCAGATCACACATCTCGTCAGAATTTGTGCCTGGCTTTCTGCCCCTTTGCACCAGTGGGAACTGTTTTCTCTCCACCCTTCCCTTTGCCGCTGGAGGAGTCGTCACCTTAAATACCTGACTCAGAAGCCCCGGCAAGGATAACCACCACTGAAGCTTGTAGAAAAGGCCTGTCTGCACAGCAGTTGCACCCCATTATTAATTATGCTGTATGTGCAGATGAGGAGCCCGGGGTTGGAGCCGTCCAGGGACTTGTCCCAGTTCCATGGCCACAAGAGGCAGGGCTGGGAATCACACCCGGGTCTCCTGACTCCCATCCTGACTTCCCTGGCCCAGGAGCCGGTTCTCTCCTGCCTGCGCTGCCTCCCGCCTGGCGGGAGTGACCCGCTCCACGTCACGACCCCCAGCTGCTCCCATAGCGCTGCCCTTGGACGTGTGCGCTCTCCTGGGAACACGACACAGCCCGGCCCCCTCACTCCTAACGAGACACGACGGGGACTTTGAAGCCACCATGGTTGAGCAAGAGAGCTTCCTGGGGACATCACAATCAGGCTCTGTCTCTGCCATCAGGGTTTGGAATCACTCCGAGACACTGCCCATCCCCAGAGATGAATCAGAATAGCCATGGCGACCCCAAGGCCAGGGCCAGGTAACCCTGGGTGCGTCCCATTTGCCAGACGGGTCTGTCTGCCCTTCCTCCTACTCACCTTCTAGTCCTCAGAGATCCGTTCTTTTCTTTTTATTCGTTCTCACTGAGCCCTTGTACGCGTGCCCAGGGCTGGCTGTGACACACCTAATGCGTCCCATCCACTCGTGGGCGCACCTGGCACACTCCACCCCTCGTGTTGCTCCAGGACTTACCATCACCCCCTCAGGCTCTGCTGCCCCACTTCCCCCTGCCAGGGGCCCCACTCCAGCTGGTGAAGGCTTTGGGGGCTGTGTTTGGGGCTCTCTCTCCTGCGGATACAAGGGATGTTGCCCCCCCTTTCTCAGAGCTTCCTCCTCCTTTCAATTCTCCATTTCCCCTTGTAAAATAGATGTAAGCCAGGTCCCTTCCAGACGCAGCGTGGGGCCACGTCCCGCCCGGGGATGTCTGACCGCTGTGTTACTAGTTGATGGACGGAGGGCTCCTCGGGGGAACCTGTGGCCCCTTTGCTCCCCGCACGCTGGACTAGTTAACCCTTAACTCCCCAGCAGCTGAAAGCGAACGGGCAGCTCGACCAAGAGGAGTTTTCCAGACTGTGGAGCCGTCTCGTCCGTTGCCAGGTACCAGCATGCATTGTGTTGACCGGCCCTCCTATTCCATCCGGTTGAGCAGGCATCTACCGGGTGCCTGACCCTGCACCGGGTTGGGAATACAAAAGGAACCCCTCCCCTGTCCGCAAGGCGAGCTCCCGTTTTGTTTGGAGAGGTGTACGTGCACCAGAAAGCAATGCCCGGTGAAGTGGCAGGATGAGGAGTGCCCTGGGAGGCTGGAGGAGAAAGGAGTCCCCTGGGCTGGAGCCAACCACCCGGGGCCTTGCCCTCCCGGCCCTCCCCTGGCCCGTGCGCACTGCCAGGCTGCGCGCCCACCTCCGGCTCCCAGGAGATACGGCAAAATCACAGATGAGGTCTGTGGCCTTCCCAGGGCTCTTAGGACAAAGCCTAAATTCCTCAGAGCTGTGCATGAGATCCTCTGAGTTGAAATCCTCCTTTGAGATCCAGGAAGGGTCTGTTTTGCTCATGCCTCTCGGTCCTTCAGATCCCAACTACAAGACTCCTTGCTGTTCCCTTCTTGCACTCGCAGCCCAGTCAGTGCTCACCCACCCCGAGAGTCCAGCCTCAGACGTACCTTCCCTGCAGGGCCTCCCCTGGGGATCTTACCTGCCTGCAAGCCCCAGTTAGTTCCCCCCTCAGCTCCTAATGCCTGAACCCCCCACAATAAAGTTTCATGTGTGGGGGTATTCCAGAGTATCACCTAACCCCATGTTCAAAGTCATTGGATTTTTCACAGGGCATTGTAAAGGCTGGCATGTCCCCCCAGTTAGATGTGGGTTCCTCTAGGGCAGAAGCTCCCCCACAGCCATCTTTCCCCAGCACCTCCCCTAGTGTCTAGCACCCAGCAGGTGCTCACAAAAGCTAAACAAATGAATTACCAAACGCAGGGGCGACTGTCTCACTGAGAACACTCTAGGTCAGCCTTCACACTCCCCGAAAGCCAGGTAGGGCCCCAAAGAGTTCTCAAGCTGCTGTTTCACAATAATGACCTCCTGCAGTCAGCCCCAGTCGCCACCTGCTGTGGGCAGCTGTGTGTAGGCCAAAATTTGGAGTTCCGTGTCGAGTTCCGTGGCTCTTGCATGCTTCCTCTAAAACCACTCACCGGCCTGAGCATCGGCTTCCACACCGTGAAGCACGCTGATGACCAGGGCTGTAGTGAGAACCAGGGAGGGGTAGAAAGGTGGAGAGCCACCCGTACAAAGGTGGGGTTCGGGTTGTTACCTCCTGCAAGTGCCCTTGGTCCCCGGTACATTTCTCACCTGCCCTCAGTGCACCCCGCACAGCCCGCAGATCACGCGGGCACTCTCCCAAGCATTTTACAAATGCCTGTTCATTTACTCCTTGCAACAAACCCCGGAGCAAGGTACTGTAATGAGCCCCGTGCTACAGGTGGGGAAACGGGCCCGGAAAGATTGAGTAACTTGCCCAAGGTAACACAGCTGGGATGTAAAGTCTGTGCTCTTTAGCACCACCCTCTGCAAACTCTTCCGAGGCAGCCAGCCCAGTCTAGGGGCTGAGGAAGAGGAGAGGACAGGCTGGTGGAGGGGAGGAACCCACAGCCCAGCAGCTGGCTGTCAGAGGGGGTGGCTTGATCAGGCCACCTCTGCCTTCCCCAGTCCTCAGCTGGCTGCCCTCCCTGCCTCTGAGCTGCCCCCCCCCCCCCCACTCGAGTCCTAGTGAAAGAGCCTACAGAGATAGAAAAGGGACTTCCGGGGCCTCCCTCCTCTTCAAGGTAGGCAATGGGACTCACGAGGGTTTGTTGCTTCTTTCCCATGTCAGAGTGTTTTCCAGAAAAACCAGAACTCTGGCGTTTTCCTGAGCTCAGATTTGTGGGAGGCCATAAAAGATACAGGTAAAGCAGGGGATCTTTGAGCCACCGTGATGAGGGTGGGGGTGGAGGGTGTGTGTGTGTGTGTGAGTGACGCACACCCCTAGCATGCTGTAGGCAAGGCTGGTGCAGCGGGGCTGACAGGAGAGAGCAGAGCTGCAGCCCCGCTCCAGGTCCTCCCCTGGTTGACACCGGCCTCCGTGGGCCTCCAGGCTCCAGACACAGGCTCCATCTGCCCCCGCCTGAGTTCTCAGCTGCCAGTCAATTTTCCCAATTGCCCTTCTCCCCAGCACAGCTCTAATTGTGCAAAAATAACCCCATGTGATTGAGACCCTACCAAAAGCCAAGCGCCCCTTGGAGGACGCTTCCATTTCAGAACCTAGGCCATCGGGTTAAGTACCCACGCGGGCGGGCGGGCTGATGCACAGAGGACCAGCGGCTACATGAAATCAGTGGCATCTGGCTGCTCCAAGGAGGCAAGAGCCTCCGGGCCTGGGCTAATAGTCCTAATTCCGGAGGGCGCAGGAGAGCTTCATAGTTCAGCCAGAACTTGTACTCAGCGCCATCTCATTGTCTCCTGCGAAGGGCAGGAATCATTGTCCTCACTGTGCCGATGGGAGACCGGAGCCCAGGAGGGTTAAGTCGGGACACTGCGCCTTCCTTAATAAAATGCTCCATCAGATAAGCCCCGGTTCGGCTGCAAGGACAAGCGTAGTTCTTCCTGTGGCTCCTGGCCTGGAGAGAGGGTTGAAACACAGGCTGCTGCTCCCCACTTTAGCATATATTCTCCCCCTTAATTCTTAGCAGAGAGCAGCTGTGGTTCCCAAACCGGAGTGTGCATCCAAAGTACCTGAGGGCTTGTTGAAGCAGACTGGGGAGCCTCACCACCCACCTCACTTCCGGGTTGGGGCTCAGGAATTTGCATTTCTAACAAGAGCTCAGCCCGGTGTGGGGAGCACCCTTTAAGATGCACTGTAGAGTTGTATGCCTGAAACCTATGTAATCCTTGCTAACAGATGTCACCCCAATAAGTCTAACAATAAAAATGAATTAAAAAAAAAAAAAGAACCACTGAATAGCCAGTGCAAGATGAAATCTTTAAAGGAGACCTCACTAATGACTCCAGAATAATAAAGAAAGATAGAGAATAGCTGGGATTGAACTCAGAAGCCTTCGGGGGTCAGAGTGTGGCCTCCGAAATGGGAGAATGCCTGCCTTGTTCAAAGACTTTCAAGTCCACATTTTATTAACTCTGCTGGGGAAACCCGTCTCTGGCCGTGCGGGGCCTACAAGCACCCGGCCGTCCCCTTGATATATGGTCTCGCTCGCAAGTTTCTGCTTGCTCATCAACTTGAAGGTCAGCTATGTGGTCGCTGGCTCCCTGGCGCTCATAACTAGACATGCAAGATGACAAGGCCCAAAGAGAGCCAGGCCTCTCTGTCCTGTCCACCTGAGGTCACCTACTGAGTTGCGGTCTCCCCTCTGAGGACCATCCTCTTCCCTGGATGACCAGTTTAGGCCTGAATCTCCCTCTTCAGGAACCACATTGACCCAGACTAGCAGCACCACACATAGGACGCACAGGCAGTTATGGGGTGAGGGAGGAAAGTGATTTCCCAAGGTCCCCAGCAGAGAGGACCAACAGAGGCAGGGTTGGGAACGAGCCCCAGGTGTCCTGGCAGCTCCTGTCCCAGATGGGAATTATCAGATGATTCCGAAGGTCGAGATGTCCCCAGGATCAGTCAGCGTGTTGAGTACCTTGAACCGACCTCTGGCCAAACTCCAGAACATGGCTGTTAGGGCCCCGCGGCCACCAAGAAAGAGAAAATGAGAGAATCATAAACACTGAAGAGGAAGAGTCGACGGCCGCCGAGCCGGGCTGGACAGGCCACTGGGCCCTCTGAGCAGGTTCTCAGGCCTCGCAAAGCAGAGGGCCACGCCCACGGCCGGCCTCCTCCCTGCTCACTGGCTCGCCCTGTGGCCCAGACTTCCTTGCAGGTATCTCCGTGAGCAATGAGCTGCTGGGTCTCATGAGCCTCCGCTACAGCGACAGCAGTGGCAGGGTCAACTTCCCCAGTCTGGCCTGTTGCCTCATGCGGCTGGAAGCCATGGCAAGTAAGTGGCACCTGGGGGACATGCTGGAGACCCTCCCAGTGAGGAGAGGGCACAGGAGAGACCCTGGGCAAAAGCTTCAGTAGAGGAGTGGCCTGCAGCCCTGTTGAGGAATGTTAGCCTGTGGGGTGGTGTAGCTGGCTTGTGTCCCCAACCTCCCTTCTGCACTCTTTTCTCCCCAGGACAGTCCCCTGTCCCAGGTCCCTCATTTCCTCATCATCCTGTTCATTCACTGCCTCTTTTGGGAGCAAGGTTAAATCACTATGTCCCCATCTGGGTTGTCTTTATCGTTTACAGCTACTCATCTATCATGCAATGATTTGGGTCTCAGCTGAAGGAATTGCACACACAAGCGAATAGCTGGGGGCAGGAGGTCTTTCTCTGGCTTCAAAAACTCAACTATGTAGGCCAGAGGTTCTGACACTTCAGCAGCAAACCCCTTTGTTGTAAATGAAATCTTATGTGACACTCAAGCGATACGATCGCTCAAAATGGAGCTGCCGTGGCAGGATCGAGATTTGGCCTCAACTCCAATCCTTGCGCCACCCCTGCCATGTGGCACCGGTGGAAACCCCACAGATCCGAGCTCGGCAATTCATGTTAAGATAGAACAGAGCCCTGGGAGGGGAAGCAGGAAGCCTGGGGTGCAAACCTTGCTCCAGAGAGTTCTCTGTCGGACAAGGAGGTTCCCCCACACTGTGCTTCTGAAATACGACCTAAGACAAGCCCACACCCCAAGGCCAAGCGCAGAGAGTGCAAAGTGCAAGGAAACTGGAAAAGGGAGAGGGGCCAGTGGGCCAGAGCGGGCAGCGCTGTCTGGAAGGCAAGAGCCCTGAGCTGTCCTGGGGGTGCGCAGTTGGGCCGGAGGGAGGAGAGGCGGGAGGCCACGCACGCTGTGCGGAGAGCGAGAGCGTGCTGCACACGGGATCGCTGCCTCGGCTCTTCCCTTCATGGCGGCCCAGGCCTGGCCTGATGCCTCTCCTCTTTTCCCTAGAGACGTTCCAGAACCTCTCCAAGGATGGGAAAGGACTCTACCTGACAAAAATGGAGGTGAGCTGCCTTCCCTTCCCGGAGATAGGCCTCTCCTCCTCACCTGATTCCAGGGGACATTTTTCTCTCTGAGGATATGAACAGTCTGTCAAAGGCCAGCCAAGCTGCGGCACGCCCCCTCCCCCACACACCTCCAATTACTGACTTTATATATTGCTGGCTGCCAAGGCTGCGTTAGGATCTTGGCAGACAGATTCTATTTTTTTCCAATAGCTTAATAAACCAGAGGATTATGTGGGAGTCATAAATCCAAGAGGGAACTGCCGACACCTGCTGAGCTCACCGTACATTAAACTTACTCCCATTGAGTTTTAGAAAAAGCCTCCTGGCCCAGACAGCTGGTCGACCTCAGCTGGTCGACCTCAGCTGCCCCTCTCACTGCCTGGCTCATTCAGGCAACAGCAGAAGATAGGCTGCGACAGGGGACTGGGACCTCCTGCTTGGGTTAGAATTAGCTGGAAAGGGTTGAAGAGATGAGACTGACAGTACTATTTGCCCTGATCTATATTCAGCTAATAAGTTTAAAGATTGGTTGTAATGATAATGCTTATTTCTTAGTGGATGAACCTGGTCATGTACAACTGAAGCAAGGCATAGAGCAGACCCCAGAGTCCAGGTAAGACATGGAGACTTTAAAATCATTTCTTCCTAGAGGCACAATTCCTCTCCTCCTCCAGAAACTGCACATGAGATTCTCTCCCTGGGAGCAGCCTCCTCAGAAATTGCAGAGCTTATCTGTGTGAGCCAAGGCTCAGCAGCTTAGGGGCCCCTGAGTTTCAAGGTCAATGCTGCAGATTTCATTCAAGCCATGTAGACCAGTAGGGATTCATGTGAAAGTCATGAGTGAGGGATTTAGAATTCTTTCTTTTTTTTAATTAATTCTTATTGAGATATAACTGACATTTAATATTGTATTAGTTTTAGATGTATAACAAATTGATTTGATACATATATATGTGGTGACATGATCACCATAATAAATTTAGTTAACATTTGTCACCACACTGTTACAGAATTTTTTCTTATGATGAGAACTTTCCTGATTTACTCTCTTAGCAACTTTCAAATATGTAATACAGTCTTGTTAACTTTAGTCATCATGCTGTATATTCCATCCTCAGGACTTATTTATCTTATAACTGGAAGTTTGTACCTTTAGACCACCTTCACTCATTTGCCCCCCCTCCTGCCCCCGCACCCCCAACACACTTATGGAAACAATCAATCTATTTTCTGTGCCTATGAGTCTGGTTTTGGGGTTGTTTATTTTTGAGATTCCACATGTAAGTGAGATCATATAGTATTTGTCTCTCTCTGACTTACTTCATTTAGCATAATGCCTTCAAGGTCCCTCCAAGTTGCAAATGGCAATATTTTTATGGTTGAATAATATTCCATTGTGTGTGTGTGTGTGTGTGTGTGTGTGTGTGTAACATTTCTTTATCCATTCCTCTGTTGGTGGACCCTTAAATTGCTCCCATGTCTTGGCTATTATAAATAATGCTGTATTGAACATGGTGGTGAGGATATCTTTTCAAGTTACTGGTTTTGTTTCTTTTGGAAAAATACCCAGAAGTAGAATTGCTGAATCATGTGGTAGTTCTATGTTTAATTTTTTGAGGAAAATCCATGCTGTTTTCCATTGGTTGTATGAATTTACATCCCCTACCAACAGTGTGCAAATGTTCCCTTTTCTCCACATCTTTGACAGTTCTTATCTCTTGTTTTGATAACAGCCATTCTAAGAGGTGTAAGGTGGTATCTCGTTGTGGTTTTGATTCGCATTTCCCTGATCGTTAGTGCTGTTGAGCATTGTTTCATGTACCTCTTGACCATCTGTATGTCTTCTTTGGAAAAATCTCTATTCAGATCTTCTGCCATTTACTCAGATTGTTTGTTTATTGAGTTGTATGAGTTCTTTATAAATTTTGGATATTAACTCCTTATCAGATAATGGTTTTTAAATATTCGTTCCCATTCAGCAGGTTGCCTTTTCATTTTATTTCCTTTCCCTGTGCAGAAACTTTTGTTTGATATAGTCAGTCCTACTTGTTCCTTTTGTTGCTATTGCTTTGGTATCAAATCCAAAAAGTCATTGTCAAAACTGCTATAAAAAAGATTATGTTCTATATTTCCTTCTGAGTATTTTATGGTTTCAGGTCTTCTGCTCAAGTCTTTAATCTATTTAAGTTGATTTTTGTATACGGTGTAAAATAGTGGTCTGGTTTCATTCTAGAATTCTTAATTGAAGTTCCAAAGAAGAACGGCCATCACGCATCACAGGAAATGCTAATACGTGAAGCAATAGAAATGATCAGACCTTGGGGAGATGAAAGTTGGGTCCAGCCCAGATCTACCTTTGCCTCATTATGTGGCTTTGGAGCAATTACAGACATCTGTAGGCATCAGCATCTATACCTCTAGCATGAATGTGCTAAAGAATTAATACCCATGTCACATTTCTACATGTTTACTTTCAGGGAAGCGATACGTAGTCCACACTCTACCCTCCTGTAGCAGAAGCTCCTGCAGAGTCTGCTAGAATCTGCCAGGACTGGAGAGCTCAATATTTTGTGGTTCCCATTGTTGGAGATCTTCAGGTTGTTAGGTATC
This sequence comes from Lyroderma lyra, assembly GCA_004026885.1. Lineage (NCBI taxonomy): Eukaryota > Metazoa > Chordata > Mammalia > Chiroptera > Megadermatidae > Lyroderma > Lyroderma lyra. The sequence goes on along the minus strand of PVJL010004699.1, from coordinate 15,269 downwards.
CTTTATCTAGGAGCAACAATCTACTTCCCTGGAACTTTCTACCCATGGTTCTGGTGCTACTCTCTAGACCACTAGAGAAAAAAAGACTGGACATGCCAGACCTGCAAATATTTGGGAATAACTTTGCTGCCTCACCCAAAGCCTTTAGTTATCCCTGTTAGTCTCATCCAGGACCTATTGGTGACCATTCTCTATATGCCAATGTCCCTCTGGAGTATACAGTTCTCCTATGTAGCAGTCCTGTGGTCAACACATTCTGAGACCCTATTATTTTTTAAAATAGTATTTATTAAATCTCCCAGTCATGAATCTTGAAATCAAGACATAGGCAATGACTCCATAAAGAAATAATATTTTAGCATAAATATTTTCTAATAAACACTTGGTGCTTATTAATGAACACAAGTTAACAAACATTGCCGAGATCCAAGTTAATTAGATTCAACTATATTTTCTTGAACTCCCCTTTCATTCCTTTTAAAAAATAGAACATTTAATCATTTCCAATTTCCAGTCTGCCTGATTCCTATTTCAATCTGTGTGATTTCTAATATCACAAATGATTCTTCCATTGCCTCTTTAAGGTAATTGTGCATGCAGGACCTAAAGCTTGAATTTTTTAAATAAGACATGGGTTGTCTCTCATTATCTTTTCTCCTATATAGGCTCCCAAAGCCTCTTAACTAATTTTTCCCACACTTCCTGCTCCTTAAGATTATGTAAGAAGTATAATAGAAGATGCATGGTTATGTGTGTTTCCGTCTCATTAATGCCCGTTGTTATTCCTAGGGGTGCTCCCCTGCCTTCCTCGGTAATCATCGCCCACTGACATCACATTATTAGAGAATATCCACTCACTCTTGGCTCATGCATTGCTTTGCAGACATGGAGGCAGGAGGATGAATAAATTCTACCTCCCAATCTACAATCCCACTTTCATCTGTAATCATCTCCTGTTGTGCTAGAGGGTACATCCTTCTGAGGGGTTCTGGATCTCATTACTGAATGAATTCTCTCCTCTGACTTCTGAATACTAAACCTCTCTCTCCTTCTTCTGGGGCCTTCTAATTCCCCCGTAAGCATGTTTATCTCTTAAATTTCCTTCATCTCAACTTTCCTTCTGGCTACAACTCCATCTCTCTCCTACCTTTACAGCCAGATTTCTTCAGGAGCCCATTGTCTCCACATCTTCACCTCCCACTTTCTCCTCAAACTGCTTCAACTCAGACTTCTCAGACATCATCTCTCCCCATGATTTTTGCATTGGCTCCCTACCTGATTTTCCTGTATCTACCTATATCCCTCCAATCAATTGCCTGCAGTCTGAGTGTACTTTCACAAATTCAAACCCAGTCATTGTACTCCCCAGGTTCAAGCCTTTCCATGTCTTCCTATTGCTATTCGTGAAAAGTCTACAGAGGCATGAGGGTGGCCTGCGTCACCTGGTCCCTGCCCACCGACCTAACCACCCCCATCTCTCTCCTACTTCCTGCACTCTGCTTCCACCACCCCAGCATTACCTTTATGTCCTTTCAGGTTTTATTGTTTGCCCACCCTCGGGTCTTTTGTCCTTACTGTCTGCTCAGCCCTGGAGTTAGTAACCTAACTCCTGACCTCCTGTCTTAGCCTGCTGGGGTCCCCTATTATTTACTCACATATCACACGTGCCCTATCATAACATTCCAAACACTCTCTTTTTGCCCACTTCTTCCTTTCATTTGAAGAGCCTTAATGAGATACAATTCACACACCAAACAGTTCACTCATTTAAAATATAGAGTGCAATGGTTTTCAATATAGTCACAGAGCTGTGCAACCATCACCATTATATAACTGGAATATTTTTCATCGCCACCAAAGAAACCTCGTGCCCGTTAGCAGTCACTTTCTTTTTATTTATTTATTTATTTATTTAATTGGGGTGACATCTGTCAGCAAGGATTACATAGGTCTCAGGCATACAGTTCTACAGTGCATTGTCAGCTTGATGTATAATCAGTTCACCACCTGATGTGACCTCTCTTCTGCCTGACCCATCTGGTCCTAGGCAACCTCCATCGCGTTTTCTGAATCGATAGATTTTCCTACTCCGGACATTGTATATAATTGGAATCAGATAATGTGTGGTCTTTTGTGACTGACTTCTTTCACTTAGCATAACATTTTTAAGGCTCATCCATGTGGCAGCATGTATCAAGACACCATCTCTTTCTAGTGCCACATATTTTATTTTATTGATATACCAAATTGTATTCAACCATTCATAACTTAATGAACATTTCGGTTGTTTCAACTTTTCGGCTATTGTGGATAAGCCTGCTGTGAAGGTCTGTGTACAAGTTTTTGCATTGGATGTATGTTTTCATTTGGGAGTACAATTGCTGGGTCATATACTATAATAACGATGTGTGTCACATTTTGAGGAACTGCCAAAGTGGGGGCACCATATTACATTCCCACTAACAGTGAATGAGCGTTCCAATTTCTCCACATCCTCACCAAAACTTGTTATTGTCTGTCTTTTTTATTATAGCATATGACCCATACTACAGGGTGGGAAGGTGTATCACAATGTAGTTTTGATTTGCAGGTCCCTGATGGCTTGTAATGTTAAGAACCTTTTCAGTGCTTATTGGCCATTTGTATATCTTTCTTGGAAAAAAATGTCTATTTAAATCATTTATCCAGTTTTAAATTGGGTTGTCTGTTTGTTACTGAATCGTACAAGTTCTTTATATACGTATGTACTCTAGTACAAGTTCTTTAATCATGTATATTATTTGCAACAAATTTCTTCCATTCTTCAGGTTGTGTTTTAAGTCTCCTGATGATATCATTTATAGAACATGAGTTTTTTATTTTTAATGAAGTCAAAATTATCTATTTTTCCTTTTGTCACTTGGACTTTTGGTGTTGCATCTAAGAAACTGTTGTCTACCACAGATCATGAATATTTACTTTTATTTTTCCCCCTAAAATTTTTATAGTTTAGCTCTTACATATAGATCTTTGATACATTTTGGGGTAATTTTTGTATATGGTATGATATAGGGATCCAACTTTTTTCTTGGGCAGGTGTACATCTGGGTGTCCCAGTACCACTTCTGTTGAAAAGACTGTTCTGTGCTTCATTTAATTGTCTTGACACCCTTCCCAAAACTCAGTTTATCATCATGTAAAGATTTGTTTCTGAATCTTACATTCTACTCCATTTATCTATAAGCTTATCCTTAGGCCAGTACCACACTGTGTGGTTACTATAGTTTTGCAATAAGTTTTAAAATCAGGAAGTGGGAGTGCTCCCACTTAGTTTTTGGTTATTTTGTTTGTTTGTTTGTTTGAGATTGTTTTGGTGAATCGGTGTCCCTTTAATTTACATATGAAATTTAGGATCAGCTTGACAAAGTCTGGAGAAAAAGAAAGGCAGCTGGCATTTTGATGGCAACACTCCCCAAGTTGATCTACATATTTATGTAGTTAATGTCTTCACAATGTACAATACACAGTTTTCTGATTTGTGGACATGAGAATATTTCTCCATTTTTTTAAAGATCTTTTAAAATTTCTTTCTAAAATGTTTTGTTGTTTATAGTGTAGAAGTCCTGTACTTCCTTTGTTAAATTTACCCATAAATATTGTATTCTTTTAGATGCTATCATAAATAATTTTATGTTCATGTTGTTTATTGCTAATGTATAGAAACAAAATTGATTTTTGTATATTGATCCTATATTCTGTCACCTTGCTGATCTCTTAGTTATAATAGTTTTTGGGGGGATTCTTTAGGATTTTCGCATATACAAAATTATGTCATCTGCAAATGAAGATAGATTTCCTCCTTCCATCCTAATCTGGATGGCTTTTACTTATGTTTCTTGTTTAATGTCTTAACTAGAACTTCTAGTACAATGCTGAATAGAGGTGGAGAAAGCAGACATTCTTTTATTTCTGATCTTGGGAGAAAATGCCCAGTCTTTCATCAATAAGTATGATGGTAGCCTTCGGGGTTTTACAGATACCATTGGTCAAGCTGAGAAAGTTGCCTCTTATTTGTAGGTAATTAAAAGTTTCCTACTTAATTCTGTATTCCCTGCCCCACAGTAAGCCTAGGCATGTCTTGTTGGTCGCTATCTCTTTAGCATGCAGCAAAGTGCCAGGCATAGGGAAACAATTGCCCAGATGACTGAAGAAATTGTTCTTTCAGGTTTGTGTCTTCTTTGTTTTGCTCCCATCCCAATTTCGGTAAATATTGTCTTAAACCCAAGTCTTTCTGATATTTCAGCTATTTCCCTATTTTCTTCCCCATTGGGATTACTGGGGAGCAGATAGTTAACATTATTGTACTGTAAACTCTATTCCTCATGATCAACATTCTTTCATAAAGGCTGTTTCTCTCTCTCTCTCTCTCTCTCTCTCTCTCTCTCTGTGTGTGTGTGTGTGTGTGTGTGTGTGTGTGCATGTGCATGTGCATGTTCTGACCTATTCATCTTCTCACCCCTTTGTAATCTGCTTTCTGAGTCCAGGCCACATTTCACCTCTGCCCACCATTCCCTTACTTTGCTACTACAGAGTCAAAGTTGCTTTCTCACAGGATTTCCATCCCCCAGGTTAGCAGACTTTCACTGTTGGCCAGTATGCAATCCCAAGGATCCCCTCTCCTCACGCATTTGGTCCTCTGTGCAATGAAGCCGTCACCGGAAACATGCAGGCCTCATCAGAGGAGCTAAGTGCGCTTCTCCCCAGAGACTGGGGATGCCGAAGCCCCTCACCAACCTACTTTGCTTCCAGGCCACTCCCTACAAACTACATACAACAAGCTTCTACCTGTCCTGGACACACCAGGCAAGCTGGGGTGTACTCCCATTGTGAGAACACTTCGGTTTCTCTCTCATCTTCACCCACCCACTCTCCTCTGGCTCAGGAAATCGGGCGATAGAAATGTGCAACCAGGCAATGCCTCTTCCTCCTCTCCCATCATAATCTATTTATTTTGAATAAGCATGCGCCTCTATTGCCACATTGCAGGCCATGTTTATGTCAAAAATCATAAATGATATCAAGTTCATACTTTAAAAAATGCTAATACTCAGTGTGCTGGTATATGGTCCTTGGACATTCAAGGGTATGGGGATCCTAAATGAGTTCGAAGTCTAGAGGTTTAATGCACTGCAAGTCACACTCTGTCGGGTTTTTGTAGCTCGTGTCATCTCCATTCATGTTGAACTACTGCCAATATGGCAGTAAAGTGCCTTATTCTAACAAAGTTAGTGGTTATGACAGTTTCCCACTACACGAGGAGAAGGTGTCTTGTGAATGGGCCAGCTTCTAGTTCTCTGCATGATGGGAAAATGTGGGCAGTAATCCTGATCCTGCTGATTTGCAAGTAAGAGCTTCCCCAGAGTGGGCCTGCTTCTATCCCAATAAATCCAGCTCTCTATTCTTCAGACCAAGGAAATATTTTTGGAGAGTTGGGTGTCTGGATTTGCCTCTGGTGATGAGAAAACTCTCCAACTCTTTTGGCAAACAGACACATGGTGATGACCAGATTCCCTTCAAACCCAGGGTGTCCAGTCTCCCTGAGCTGGCTTTCCAAGGGAAATGTATCCTAAGGAAAAAGACATGGACTCTCCAAGGACATAAACCAAGAATGAGAAAGAGTTGGAATCCAGGAAACAGGAGATCTAACTGTCCAAGGCCCAGCGCTGTGCAGCTGAGCAAGAAAACAAGAGACCCAGTGGCGAGCAGGAAGAGAGACTTCTGGGAAAAAAGGACCCAGTGGTTTTATCTGATTGCTTAATCATGGGGGGAGTGGTGCTCAGAAGGATTTTAAAATTCTGCAGGAGAGTTTTGGGAGAATTATTAGATTAATGACATAGACTACGCAGATATTTTTAAATGAGGTAATTATTAATTCCTGGAAGAACAGAGCATGACAGAAGAAAGAAAATGTGATCCTAGAGTATTTCTTCACTCAGCAGTGAACAGTACATTCATAACTGTAATAAAACAAAAATTGAATATTGATTTAACAAGAAATGTGACCTAAATCTATTAGAGAAGAAAGGGAGCGCAGATGCAGGTAGAAGTGGGTTAGGAGCACCCGGCCCCATCCTCCATCGTAAGTCAATAGGCATTTATACCAACATCGACAAGTCGGTGGGGTAACGTGTAAGCATGTTGTTTAGCAATGCGGAGGTCAGCATCGGCAGACAGAGTTTGGAGAGAAGAATTTAGGGGAGGAATGGGTCAGGGGACTGCTGTTTTTCCTTCATGCCCTGTAATACTTTGAATGTTCAAATTATGTACATTGGGCTGGATTTTTCTGAAGAAACAAATCAGCAAACTAGCAAATAGACTGAGGATTAAGAGAAGAGGAGGGAGACAGAGAAGAGTCGAGGCAGGAAAGTTGGCTGATGGTACTTGTAGAAATGAGGGTCTACACAGGCATTAATCCCAGAGACATGTGCATGAGAAAGGCTACTCTTCTCTGGCCAGCAGATCGGAGCCCAGCTGTAACAGAGGACAGGGCGGCCTCTGGTCTCAGCCCTTTCAACCTGCCCGGGGGTCCAAGGAGAACCAGCTGCTCCCCAGCTTTCCCCCCACTTTGCTGCAGGCACTCAGGTGCTCCATGGGCTGCAGTTTGCACTCGGACAGGGCAGAGTCTGTGGGTAGGGTGCCTCCGAGGAATTTTGAAGAATGAGGTGGAGACGTGCCATCCCCAGGGAGCCATGGGCAGCATGGGGCTGGTCCAGCCTGGGCAGCAGGTGGCATCCCGAGCAGTATCTGTGGGAATGGGGCTGGGCCTCTGTGGTCACTCTTAGAGGAATGAAAATCATCTTGATTCTCCCTGGGACTTCTACGTTTGAGCATCTGTATCTTTCTCCGGGACGAGCTCCCCTTGATCAAGAATCTGGTCTCCTTCCCAGGAGCTGTGCCGCCCACCGCGAGTGAGATACAAATGACACCTGCCCTGCAGGAAAGGTAGTCAAAGCCACCCTCAAGGAACCTCAGCTAGTGATCCCAAGGTCACAGAGCAGGTCCTCTAAGTGCTTCAGGACGGCCACCTGGAATCACCTGGAAAATGAACTAGGAGATGCTCTGCGTGGGAAAGAAGGGGAGAAGCTGCATCTCGGTCCCCTGCTACCACCCAATCCACTTCTCGGAAAAGCCAGCGTGAGCCAACCTGCCAGCCCTCAGGATGCTGTGGGTGACACGGGAGTGGTCCGCTGGGTGTTTGCAGAACAATCCTACTCTCCAATGTCTGAATCCTGGTTATTGTGTCACAGCCAAATGGCAAAATAAAGGTCTTAGACTCTGTGACAAGTAGGATCTTAGTTCAGGATGAAAAATACATTTAGGGAAGGGGAGATCCAGCCAATGAGGCAGGCACCTCCCCCCCCACCTCATCCATCAAGTCGTTGTCATGTCTCTCTAGAAGGTCATGGCCCACTAGAGTACAGCAGTGGTTCCAGAGCATGCCCTGACCAGACCCCCTTCAGGAGACTCTCTGGCTTGAGAACTCATTCCTGGAGAATCTGGGGCAATCCTTGCAATTTTGTGGGTCAGGAGGGACCTTCCTCAGTGGGACCTTTCTGACCAGACGTCACAGAAGGCAGATGGTCTGAGCAGGGTTGCACCATTCTGCAAACTCCTGTGCTCGATAACAAGGTCAGCATTCGGAAGGGGACACATCCTTGTAGGAAGGTACAAACGCACAGCCATGTAACCTGCATCCCACAGGGACTGCTGCCGAGCGTTCACAGTCATGTCCGTGGTACACAGCATCAGACACGTCAGCATCAGGCAAAGCCTGGGCCAGGTCACGTTGCCTCGGGCCCTGAGCTTGCTTACCCGGGTTAGATGGCCGTGGCCGTCAGCATGGACTTCGGAGGCAGACAGAGTGAACTCCTGACTTAGGGAGCTGAGCTGTCAGACTGCCCTGTTATGTAGGATTTTCTAAATGCAAAATACCAGTAATGACAGGTCAACATAGACTCTGCTAAAAAGGGGAAAGCCCAGGAGAATCGATGAGCCATTTCTGGCAGGACTCAGAGAGTCCCTTCACCTGAATGTCTGGGTAGAAAACCCACACCCGCGCGCTTTGCTGCCCCGGCCCCCTTCGGGGCCAGCTTGGGCCCCGGGAGATGAGAAGGTGGGCTTTTACATCCCCAAGTCAGTGGTAAGCAGCCCAGGGGTGACCGTGCCCCCTCTGTGCCAGCTGGCTTGGTGTCCACAAGAGGCAGAGTAGTGCCCCCCGACAGGGCTTGGCTCAGGAATAAGTCTGATTTTCTTCTTAAACGGGACGTAAAGGGGAAGGTTGCTCAGCCGATGAAGGGAAAAGCTGACCCTCACAGCTGCGTTGGGGCCAGAGGCCTTGGGGAGGCTGTGCACGGCCACGGCACAGGGGTCAGGCTTCTCTGTTTAGGGAGAGGGCAGATGTTGTCCCTGTGCCCCCACCATATGAAGGAAGGTCTTGATCCTTAGCCTCGACACAAGACTGAGTAGCCCGCTTGTCCCTCGGCTATACCTTCTCAGGGCTCCCCACATCCTCAGCCAAGGTCCAGGGGGGCCTCTGAAGCAGGGCCTCAGTCACCCTGCTCCTTCCAGCTTCCTACCTGCGGGGCCCGGAGCATTGTCTCTGGAAATGAGCACGGAGCAGAGTGAGTGCTGGACCCAGCGGTGGGGACAGGCAGGCGCCCTCGAGGAACACACGACCTCAGACTCCCCCGAGCGTGGGCAGCCGGGGGTCTGCGCTCTCACTGCCGTTTTATAGGAGATCTTTGAGGCCCAGAGAAGAAGTGGCCAGCCCACTAGAAGTGTCAAGTGCCCTGACTCAGTGACTCTGCCCTCTGTGGCAGCTGCACGTGAGGCTGGCCTGCTTGCTTACTCAGAGCTGGGGGTCACCCCGGTGAGGGTGACCATCTGAAAGTTGTGCACACAGCCTCCAGGGAAGCCCAGCCCCAGGACGCAGCTCCACGTGCTGGCCCGCTGGTGTGGGGGAGGAGGGGGTGTCGGCCTTGTGTCACCCTGGACAGAAATGGGCCCCTTTGCCTGACTTGGTTCTTGTCACCTCCAGGCCCAGGGGGACGGAGACAGAATTTGTAGTAGGTTATCACAGGGGGCTTGCCATGCCTGTGCCCTTCCTCTTCCCTCCTCCCCGACCCCCTCTGCTCCATCAGGGGCCCTGACCTCCTAGGATAGAATCCAGGGGCCACTCACTTCCGTGAGGGGTTTTCCAACTTAAAAACAAAAAGTTCAACTTACCCACGTTTTCAATTAAGGATGGAGATGACGTAACTTAACCCAAACTACACTGAAAACTTTCGATTCCACACAGTTCGGGCGAGGGGTAGGAAGAGCAGAGAGTGTGAAATAGAGGTGGAGGTCAAGTGGGAGGCAAGGACAGAACGTGTGTCAGGCAGGACAACAGGAGCCACTCAAGGTGTGTCAAGGCGGAGACGGGCGCAGGAATGGAGAGGCTTGCAAAGCTGTTGGATTGGCTGGGGGAGCAGAGGCCAGAGGAGCTCACCGTGAGCTTGCAGCACCGGGAAGCTGGTGTGGACACCACCCGAGCCAGACGCTGCAGGGAACTGCCCCAAACATTCACATCTGAAGCCCGGAGGCGGGTGGCTTGCAGGACAAAACCTCCATCTGCCGAAGTGTCCACGCCGGCCCTCGCTGCTGGGGGCAGAGCACTGAGCTCTCCCCCCTCCTGCCTTCCAAATGCCTCCTAAGTGCACCTCCTGCTGGGACTTAAAGTGGCCCTGGAGCTCTCCGGGGAAGGTGGTTCTCAGGCTTCCAGCCCTTGCCATTCAGGAAAGACCATAAAAGTGGGGTGTACAGGGTGTCAGGTGTCAGCAGACAATAGCACAGGGAAGAGAAGAAATGGAGGGAGAGAAGGAAAGACAAGCAGATGGAGAGCTGGGGGAAGAAGGAAGATTCAGGCTGACAGAGGGGCAGACAAATGAGGCAATGAAGGGAGCAAGAGAGACAAAATAAGGTGGGAGTGACAGGACTCAGCAGCAATCAGGAGATGAAAACAGAGGGAGACGGGTGTCTGTGTTGACGGGGGTGTTGGCAATAAAACCAATCATCCGAAGTCCACTGCCATCGGAAATGCTGACGGGCCCAGTACCGATCAGGGTCGTAGCTATGACTCAAACTTGACTGTGCATAAAAATCACCTGGGATCACGTTTTTTAAAAAAGCTTCGGAGGTTCTGACCCAGAAAGTCTGGAGCTAGGCCTGGGAATCTGCATTGTTTCAAGCTCCCCAAGTAGCGTGTGTGGTCCTTGGATGACATTTCAAGAATCACTGCTTTTGCATCTGCACTGAACGGTGGAAATGCTCTGAGCCACAGCAACCTGGGTGAAAGCCCTAATGAGTTCAAGGGTAAGGCCTGCTCTGGTTAGAGACCGCCCCGCCCCACCCCCACCCACAACTGCTGCTGGGATACTGTGGCTCCAAGGTTCCTTCCTACCACCTCCCAGCCCACTCCCCCGCTTCCAGCTCCCAGAGAAGAGATGTCCTAGTTGATTTTTACCTCTAAACAAACTAATTAAGCAATAATCCTCAAAGAATCCATCACTCTGACAAGGTTGTTGATTAACCATCCCCCAGCCTAGCCAGAAGTGCTTAATAGCCCAGCCAAGTGGTCAATAATGAGTGCGCAGCAGCACTGGGCTGCGGCAAACCCGGGGATGGCTGTCGCTGAGAAGGCAGATGCAGACGGGGGACTGGACCCGACTTTGCAGCCTGGTAAGGGAGAGTGGAGAGGAAGGTTCACTGGCTTCAGGCGGCACAGGCTGGGACATCTCTAAGCAGATTCTAGATCATTCCTTTTGGGGCCATCAAATTCCCTGAGAGGGTTTCTAAGGTTATGAACAGCTCTGGACCACGAGAGAAGGGCCAGGTGGAAGGGGTTTTCACAGGGAGACATCGTTCTCCAACTGTACAGCTGTGTCAACTATAGAGTCGCTAGAGCGAGAGGAGAGACAGGCACGATGACATGACTGACTTCAAGAGATTCATTCCAAGTCCAGACTGATACATCTTTTTCTTCCACGCTTAGACTGTGATTTTAAGCACCCCTGTGTTCTGAACAGATTTACGTTCTCTCGGGCTAGGAAGGGGCCCTTTGATGAGGCAGGATGTGGTGAGACGCTGCCCTCTGCTGGCCCCAGTTGTTGCGGCTGTGACGCACCCGCCTCCCAAAGGTTCCTTCCCATTCCAGTACCTGGTGTGGGCCTGGGGGTAGGCCTCAGAGTGCCACCACCTGAGCTGCCGGCTCTGTGAATTGCTCTGTCATCTGTCTGACTCCATCTTTGCCTGAATTCTGGTCTCCTTTCTGATGTTTTGCATGAATAATGGATGATGTTGACAAATACTCTGGGCCAAGGGGAAGGAAACTGACCCCCAGCTGTGCCACCCGGATTTGGTCACTGACGTGATGTGTCATCTTACATCTTTAAGAGCTGCCGATTCTGTTCAGCCACAAAGCAAATGGAACAGCCTAGAGTCAGTGCTCAATCAGTGTTCAGAGAACGAGTGACTGAACATGTGCAGTGTATAGACAGGAATCACGGCGGAGTCAGACAGAGCCCTGGGCCAGGACTTGGCTTCTCAGGTTCAAGGCCCAGTTCTGCCTCCATCCAGCTGTGTGTGCTTTGGGACATGGCCTTCCTTTTCTGGGCTTCCTTCTGTACAATGAAGGAGCCCGATCTCTATGGGCCCTGCCATACCCCAAACTTGGGGAGCAAGGTCTTAGGGATTCCCCAATCATCATTAAGGGGCAGCAATGGGCTGGGAAAGGAGTCTCTAGCAATGCAGCAGCAGCATTTCTTACTGGGACCCACTACTCTCTGGGGAAGGAAATCAATCAGTGCTCTCTCCCTCCACTCAGTCTGGGAGTTTCCGCCATTTTTATAAGTTTGTGACAATGAAAATGCTAAAGCCACTTCGCTCACCTTAAACTGACTATTAGCATTCCAATTGCCCTGGGGAGATGGAATGGCCCACAGTGCAGCTGTAGCTGGTGGTGAGACCGTGACACCTAGTGGCCATCTTTACTAATCACAGTGCCAAAGTCCCCTCCCCGACCCCGCACACCCCCTGGTTAGTTGGGCAGCATTAACCCACGCGGTGAGCAATGCAGGCTCCTAGGTTGTAGTCTGTCTTGCAGCTGCCTCTCTCTATGACCTTTTAGTTTCTTCAAACAGGAGTTGGGTCCATCAGTCCTTTCCTTCCAACCTCCTTGTTCGCTCTTCCATGCTTATGGCAAACAGTCAGGGATCCTAGGCCCAGAGAGAGCAGGCAGGGCTATCTCTTCCGGGGAGGCACAGCCCAGAGCTCACCACTGGGACCCTCAGGTTCCACCCGCGTGGTCACGCACAGCCCTGCCCCACACCCGCCCCTGCACAGCCACGAGGCTGGACCACATGCCTCACTGACTGCCGGCGTTCCACACCAAGGCCCGCCTCCATGCCAGCTACGAGATGCTGTGGAGGGCAAAAGGGACAAACTCAGCCAGAGGAAGCCTTGCAGAGCGAGCTGTGTGCTGAAGGGGCAGTTCACCTGCTTTCACCCACTTTGGGTACCAGAATCTTACCCTATTGATGGAGTCCATAGGGTTCATCCCCTAAAGAACAGTGCAGATGGGTTCTTTTAAGCACGTTCCCCCTTATACCGACACCCCACAAACTGTGAAGAGTGCAAAGGGGTTGTGTGCTGAGGTTTCAGAACCCTATTTTGGTATGTCTGAGGACACAGGCCAAGCCTGCTGGGTCTTTCCTGAGTCCCGTGTTATTCTTACCCTGGAAGAACCATGTCCTTCATCACTAGCTTTTGGTCTTTCTCAAATTATAATCTTTAAGCATTGTTTGATTTGCACAGAAGACCTTAGTTGTTTCCAGAATGCAAGCCGCAAACATGCTGGATGAGGCTGTGTTCGTGTCACTGTTGCTCCTCATGGCCTCCCCTAGGCCATTGCCAGGAAGCATCCAGTGGTGACAGCCTGGAACCCCTTGAAGAAGAAAGTCGTTCACTCAAGTTGAGGATGTAAATTCTAGAGTTGGCACAGCTTCTAGCGGGGTGTGATCATTTTTCCATTGTTATTAAATGGTGTGTGTAAAAATACATTTTGGGGTGGTAGTGAGCAGGTGAGCTATTATTTTAAAACACCTACTATATATTAGTCAGGGTCCAGTCAGGAAACAAAATCACTGGGGAAATTTTAATATGAAGAATTATTAACTAGTGAAAGGTAGTTTGCTTCTAAAAGGGGCCAAAGAGGACTATAAGGAATACAGGTATAGACAGTGCAGGAAGCAGTGGCTGTCCCCCGGGCTGTGGGACACTACCCAAAGAAGGAAGGGAGGATTTGGGTGGGATGCAGACCGCACTGGGGAGAGAGTGTGCCTGTGGCCCATTGGATGATGGAGGAGTTCAGAGGCTCCAACAGATGGAGCAGGAGCATAGAAGTCCCACCTGCTGGGTGCTAGAAAAACCCCCCGGAGAGAGCACCACTGGATGGGAGAGCGTAGAGGCTGCTGCAGTCACACTGTGGGAAGTAAAAAGGCACACGGGGCCACCAGCATGGGTAGCACTTCCTCCCTCCGCCTTGCAGGTCTCTCTAGCACTCTCTGCTGACAAAGCCTCACATTACACCAGCTGCTGGTGGAGCCCAGTCTGCAGGGTCCAGCTCCGGCATTACAAAGCCGGGCAAAGGATGGTTTTGGAGTGCAGAGGCAACGAATTGATAAAAGGCACACCGACTCTGTGCCTGGCCCTGGGTTATGCATTTGCTTCATGAATCTCATACAACCTTAAGCAATATTCCTTGAAATAGATGTTCGAATTCCCATTTTAATGTTGAGAGGACAAAGCTAGGAGAAGTCACCTGATGAGGATAGGCAGCTACTATACATGTCTGCTGGGTGTGTGACTCTGGAGCCTGGGTGTCTACACCAAGCTAAGAGCGCCTCTCCCTGTGAAGGATAAACGACAGTACGAGTTTGTTCTCCCCTTAGCCCTCCCCTTCCGTGAGCTCACATAACCCTTCCCAGCATTCCTCCTTGGAGAGACCCACAGCGAGGCAATGCCTGTGGGTGCATTAAGGCAGCGATTCCCAGACCAGCCTCACTGGGAGAGCCTGGTGCAAACACAGGCTCCTGCGCCTAGCTCAGCAGATTGCAATTTTTTCAATGGGGGGTGGGGTGTGTGTGTGCTGAAATCTGCATTTAACAAACTTCCCAGAAATTCTGATACACGCCAAGACAGGAGCAGCAGCCTCCACTGGGCTGGAAGTAGTGAGGAGCTAGCTGGCCTGTGATGGAAGGAGTGGGGGCCCATGCTAACAAGCTCCTTGAAGCCCCAGCACCCTGTGGAAAGGTCAGTATTGATACCTGGTTTCTGAAATGAAAATCAGATAGGGCACATGGATCTGCTTTCTGGGTGATGAAGTTGTAATGGCTCCAACAGAGGCGGAATTGATTCCCATTTGTCAGTTGGCTAATTGGAAGATGGGCTCTGGGACGGCTTGGCCTCCTTGCCTGGCAGCCCCTTTAGGCATATTTTCTGGACAGGACAGGTTTCAAAGTTAGAGCATGCCAGAGGGAATGCCTTGTGAGTCGGGAATTGGAGCCACCAGCTTTTGAGCACCTACCATGCGCCAGGAGCCCTGCCCTGTGGTCTCCTATCCCTAAAGCCTCTGGCTGGCAGGGATCAACCCCATCACCGTCAGGTAAGCAAACCGAGAGCCTCGCCCAAGGCCAGCTCCTGGTCAGGGCCCCTGCCCTGGGGGGCGGGGGAGCTAGGTCAGCACAGCCTGCCAGGGGGGCCAGAACTCAGGACAAGAGGCCCCAGAAGTTTGGAGAAGGGGATGCTGTTCCCCTGAGACACCCAGATATGAGGCAAGAAAGGTCGAAGGGAAGCCAGGGATGTGGGGTTTTTAAAGAACAGTGATGCACTTTTGACCAGTAACTGGGGCCCCATCGATGTCATAATATCTGATCAGCTCTCCTGAGTCACTGTAGAAATGACTACCTGTACAACCACATCCAAGAAGGGGGAAAATTCAGAAATGTCTCAAGTGCCAGCCTGGTTAACCCCACAACAAGGTGAAAACAGCTTAAACATTTTCATGGAACATTGCCCAGCCAACATGAGATGTGAGGAGACTCAGTATGGGCTGACCTTGGCCTTGTGACTACAAAGCCCAAAGACCTGAGGGGCGTCTGTGACTGCAGTGGCATCTCATGCTTGTCACGTGG